>VXAL01000602.1:479257-495232 GCA_013399475.1 Chauna torquata | reverse complement strand
TTTAAATGGCAGACCCTTACTAGAAACTGTGGACCATAAAGAAGAGTTGCTTTGGGTGGATGATGCTCAGAGATAGTATGAAATCCTGGAGCGACAGCCAGTCAGACCTCTACAGCAGTGACCAAGAAGAGGAAGAACAGATGATTTTTGGAGAAAATGAAGATGATTTGGAAGAGATGATGGATTTAAGTGACTTGCCTACCTCGCTGTTTGCTTGCAGTGTTCATGAAGCTGTGTTTGAGGTACAGGAAGAAAAGGTAAGGTGGAGAGAGGCATATTTGGGATATAGTATTGTAAGTATAGATATAGCTAGAGAACATTTGTCTGGATTTTCAGTGTATTGCTGCATATGCTATTTGAGGGGGGGGTGGGGGGTGAAACACCCAGATAATTTACCAGTAAGCTCGGATCAGAAAGAGTACAGTTACCGAAGAGCAGGTAATACTACAGTTTTCTGGTATTTGAAATTGCTAATAGATACACAGTGCTTCTCCCACGAAAAAAGCTCTTCTGATTTTTCTCTTTATCCAAGGTACCAAATCTAAGGGAGGATTTAAATAAAATTTGAAGCTAAATTTAAATGTTTTATTTCAAGGCAAGGATTCTGTTTAAAAAAAAAAAAAAGCATTACAGATTTACAGGATGCATGTTCTGATGTTCTGACTTTAACTAAGAAGAACGCACTTGAAAGTGGCTTCAGACCTTGTAATACACTAACTCATCTCTGGCCTGCTAACACTTATATTGAGTCAAATCTGTAATTGCACTTTGCTTCCAAGAGCATCAGGAATAATTATCTATAGTACATGAGTGTTTGAGGAAAAACAGGTGGGGCTAATACGAAAGCTTTGGTCTGCAGCTTGTTTCAGTTTACAGAAGTACTTGTGAAGCCTACAATTTTGCCAAAAAGTTTTCAGGATTTGAGAAAGGTGTGGTGTCAGCTAGGAAATGCTGCTGTGTGCATCAGAGTTGCTAGATCATATATTTAAATATAAGTCAATCTTTCAAGTATTTACTGTAAGCTGAGTTCCTAAGCAAGTGCTCCTAACAAATTGACATAGTATACTTAAAACAAAAGGAAGAGTGATTTGCTGAGAATGCACACATTGTGTCACATAAACAGTTTGTAAAGCAGCTTACAGAACTCCATTTGGGCAGAGAGGAGGGTATTACACAATGAGAGCTGTTGCTCTTGCTGTTTGTTATAATCATATTCCTGTGGTTACGAACAAAAGGTGCTAGAAGAGGCTGAGTCTTTTTATTGGATTATTTTCAGATACAGTGCTTTTATTTTTTTTTTCCCCATGTATTATAGAGAGGCTAAGATAGAGTTCTTTAGCTATTATTTATATGCCTGGTGCTAAATGATTCTCATGAAAGAGCCTGAGTTGTTGCTAGCTTGTGTACATTGGCAGAGAAGTTAATTTCTAGCCTTGTGTATTATTGCTGTCTTTACTGGAAAACAAATCAGGCAGTGCATGAAAGTAGGTAAATCAAATGTCATCTAACTAAAAAGTGCAGGATGACACCTCTCTTTCTAGATAAATTTAACTGGCCTATGACTAAATTGTTACTGTTTCCACTAGCTCAAAAGCCATTTGTAAGTGGTGAACACTCCAGTTGTTTCAGTGGTTACTGCCTCTGGAAGAAGGTAGTAAAGCATCATCTAATCAATGAAACATTAAATAATGCACTGGACTGTTTCAGATCTGATGCTGCAGAAGCAGCAGTGCCGCGTAATTCACTGTGTGTCTGGTATAGAAAGCGTACACTGGAAATGTTACCTTGCTAAATTATTTTACACATCCACCAGTGATTTGTCATTTTTATGCACATTTCCTTTTCTATGAAAGTATTTCCCCCAGTATGTCTGGGCATGTGAGGTGTATCTAGGGAGATGTGGTAGCTCTTTCTTTAATGATACTAGAATAATTAGAGGCCACATGAAATCCCTTGTGAATGTAACCACTTCTGGTTAAATTTTTCTTTTCGCATATAGTTTGTGAAGTGTACTGATTGTGCTGTCAGCAAGCTCATCTAAACTGATTTATTGTCATAGCCAAGACAGGTCAGAATTGTGTGTTATATCTATAAATAGAAGACTTACTATGCAGACTTCTTCCTAGTGCTCAAAAGAATAGAAGGGCTTTGCTATATTATGTGGCTTTTATCTATTTTATGAAATTCAGCTTAGTCAGCCCCTGGGCACATGTTTCAGTGGCTTGATTTACTTCTGCATTACATTAGGTTTTTTTTTTTTAAAGGATGAATGCACAGCAAACAGTTACTGAATCAAATGCAGTTTGTGCTGTTTGTGTATATACAGAAAGCAATCTGAAAATTTGTGATTTTTTTGGTTTTGTTCTGTTTTGGTTTTTTTTGGTGGCACTTACGATTTTACTTAGAACATTCTTTTAGTTTGTCTGCTAACACTAGCAGAGCTAGCAGCACTTGCAAGCAGACTGCATCAAAATGAATCTTCCTCTTTCCTGATTCTGTTGTAGTCGCAACAGTTTAAAAAAAAAAAAAGATTGCCTGGTTCTGTATGTAGACACAAATATTTTGTGCTTAGCATTTTTGTGAAACTTCGCATAAGCAAGTAATGATTAATATTCTGGTGAGGAGAAAAGGTTAAAGATGCTATTAATTTGAAATCTGGATATTTAATTCTTATGAAGCATTTTACTCAGGTTTTATTTCTCATTCTTTCACCCCTTTTTGACATTTTCTAACTTCTAGTTCTTTTTTTTTTTACTGTTGATTAGTTAAAGCAACACTTTAATGGTTCACTGTTGAATTGACAGCATGTTTAATGCAGTTTCCACTTTTGCTTAAATGCTTTAAGTTAAATGCACAGTATGTTTACAGAAAAACTGCAAGATGTCTAAGTTGACGTGCATCTTTTAATAATTTTCTTTTACATAATATCTAAAAGCATCTTTTCAAGTGTGTTTCTAACACCATAAGGTTACAAGTTAAGAGAGTAAAAGTACATGTTGTCCCTTTCTCAGATATTCACCTTTTTGAAGGTAACATCAGGATTGGAACACTGTCTTCATCACTTTCAATTACAGCATTGGTACTAGATTGTAGTTTTGTGTTTGTCAAGTACAAAATTTTGCCAGTGTGCAGAAGGAACAGGTCTTCTGATTTAATAAAGACCTTGACATTGTACAGATTGGAGACCATTGCACAATATGCTAATAATTTTGTTAAAACTAACATGGGCATCATCTGAAGAATTTCTTCAGTCCTATTTAAAATGAAAGTAAATGGTAGCCTCTCATACTGTAGGTGTTTTTACAGGAATGAAGGCATCGACAGGATTTATGTAAAGAGATCGGAGTCTTTTGAAACCAAGCAAATAACTATTGTCTTTAGAAAGAGATCTTAAGAGTTCTTAAAAGTAGTCCTTTACTGCTTGTTTGCTTATGTAGATCTCTCTGAATAACTGAATGTTAGCAAAACATGGCAAATAAAATTGAAAACAAGTTGCTTGCATACTTCTGTTGATTGGAATCTGACTGTTTACAGTGAACAAAAATGTCTGCATTTAAACTAGGGGGAAAAAGTCTGCAAGTTATATATTTCATAGAGAACTAGTAAATTAAAACATTTGATTTTGTAACAATACAGTTACTAATTATTGAATATGGAATTTTGTTTTCAAATACTTCAATAAAACATGTTTTATTTGATTTTTGTTTTTTGCAAAGAAGTGTTTAGTAATAATAGATCTTTGTCTCTTCTAAAGTAGTCTTATTCATCCTGTGAATTTTGACAGTTTTCTTAAGCACTCTGTGCTTTAATTTATCCAATATAAAAATGAACTGATTTGCATAGTATTTTTGGAGGTGCTTGGGTGAAAGTCAGGTGCAACAACTATTTTTGTTGGCTTGTACACTTCTGGGTAACTGTCACTAGATGGCAGTTTATGTATTGAGTTATATAGGCTTGTTTGCCTCGATGTACTCTTGGAATTTAGATTTTAAGTAGTGAGGTAAAGCAGAGAGAGTGAAGTACGGAATGTGCAGGTTTAGAAGGTGATTAAGGAAAGACATGGGATTTGGGAGAGGAAAGTGAAAGGACAATGTGTTTTCATTGAGTGAAAATGTTCATTTTGTGTTTGGAGAATCTTTGTACTTCGTCTCTAGGAAAGATTTGAAGCACTTTTCACAGTCTATGATAATCGAGTTACATTCCAGTTGTTTAAAAGCTTTAGAAGAGTAAGGATAAACTTCAGCAATCCAGAGGCAGCAGCAAGAGCACGGATAGAACTGCATGAAACTGACTTCAATGGAAAAAAGCTGAAGCTGTATTTCGCACAGGTATTACGGAACGCTAACATGTTCTGCATGTCCCTTTTTCTTCCTTGCTCCACATTTGCCTATGAGTTTCGTTTCTGAGAAATTTTGAAGCTACCATTGACCTCTTGTTCTTCTAGGCTAACATGTATTATTTCTACTTATTGAGAAATTCATGCTTATGGGGACAGTTTTACTTTACATCTTGAGCTTACAGAATTGTAACTGATATGGAACAGTCACTGTGTAGTGACACAAACCACCTTCCCCCATACATAAACAGAAATGTGTTGAAAGGAAATAAACAGGTCCAAAGATCTCTCTATAATAGGTGCTTTATAGGCATATTCTTTTTGTTGGATTAGCAACTCACGTCATCTACAGCTACATTGTCAACACTTACATAGATCAATTTCTTACCTGCATCATTTGTCTGAGATGTTATACCAAAAGAAATGATAAAAGCTGTACTATTATTTTTAAAGCTAGACTGAACTAAGCACTGTTAATGCAGAAATTGGCCATGCATTACTGGGGAAGCAGACTAAATAAAAAGAATTAATATTTGTGATTTCATTCTGTATCTCCTGGCCTTTTTCTTCAGGTACAGGTGTCCAGTGAAGTAGGAGACAAGTCCTACCTTCTTCCTCCACAACCTGTTAAACAGTTCCTGATATCACCACCTGCATCTCCACCAGTTGGATGGAAACAGAGTGAAGATGCAACTCCGCTGATAAACTACGACTTGCTTTGTGCTGTCTCCAAGTTGGGACCAGGTGGGAGTATTTACTTGCTTTTGCTGTGTTACTTAACTTCAAAAATAGTTACCTGGGGAACTTTATGTACTTTTCTGTGAGGAGAACATGAGTCTCTGTTACATGAGGTTACTTGAATAAAATGATCCATCCACATTTACTTCATTCCTAACTGACTGAAAGTATAACACAGAACTAGACTGTGTGGCACTGGCTCTGTCACATCCATTTATTGAGTTTAACAAACGAGAGGAATGAGAAGTTCAGTGTCTTGTAGATGGACAGCTACAGTTGTTAAGGATGCTGGTGTGTACTTTGGTGGTGGATCGTCAAACTTTTTCGTGGGTCTTACTCAGAAAAACGCTGTTTGTTTTCCCTGAAAGGGAGGTTTATCTCTCTCACCTCAGAACCTGATGGACTTTGCTGTGTGATCTGTTGAATTGAGTCCAGTGTTAGTGAGGGGGAGGGGGTTGTCTCTGCCGTCCTAACAGGAGATAAATGCTCTGATGAGCAGTGTTACAGAGAGGGTAGCCACTTTCTTGTCCTCTGGGAAAGCCACTGCTGGGCAGACAGTAACAACATTACTTCACAGGGAATCAGGAGACTTAATGTTTTCAAATGCATTTGTAGTTTTTCATTTAGAAATGTCATATAAATACGTAGCATAAATGATGTCACTTAAAAATGTGTGCTGCTTGTCTTCTAGTGTCATTAGTGTCTTGCAACACCTTTTTACATTTCTCCCTCCCTACCTTTAAAGACCAAATAAAAGACTGTATTTCAGAGTACAGTATATAATAGATACAGGGACTATGTTTAAAACATATAACAGGTCTGGTGAAATATGGAAGTTGAGCAAATTACGGATGAGATGGGAGTAAACGAATATTTGGTTGTGTTACTGCAGCTATTAAGGAGTTTTTGAGATAAAGCGGCTTAGTACCGTACCTTGGGGATGTTCTTAGCACAATTTTTGTTTGCTGCTCTTCAGGGGAGAAGTATGAGCTTCATGCAGGAACAGAATCAACTCCTAGTGTGGTTGTCCATGTCTGTGAAAGTGAGACAGAAGAGGAAGATGAAATAAAAAATCCTAAACAGAAGATAATGCAGACAAGGCGTCCAGAACCACCTGCAACAATACTGAATGAATCTAAAGCATTTGATTGTACACTGGAGGTAGGGGGTACTATGCACTGTTAAACTGTGCGATGCTCAGGATAGTATCAAAAGTCAGACACTTAATGAGTACATGTGTTGATGTCTGTAGTGCTGCTATATATTATATATAGTGGCAACAGATTTTACTTGTAGTTGTCTCTCATGTTCAAGACTTTGGATGCCAATGCTCTAAAAAGCACTTTAATTTTAAGGACTAGTCTCCCAAGTCTAGCAAATCCACCTGACTTGCAGTAGTGAAAAATAGGAAGTTTAGTTTTTTTGAAGATGTTACCTTTTCTTTATACTGTGAAGTGTGATGTACCAAGTGCTGAAATAATATTTTACTTACTGTCACTATTGGATTCAAGAAAGTTCTTTGTATAGCAATTAAAAACTGATCTGTGCTGGTACAACAGCTTCCAATTAAAGTAAAAGTTAAATGGAAGTGAAGCATACTCTTTATGCTAAAATTACTCCCCAGCTAGTAATCATCTGAGGTGAAGGTTGATACTTGCTTTTCTCAGATACGTTTTTAATTTGACATGAGGCACAAATACATGTATGGAACTAAAGTCAAGTAGTTCAGCTAACTACGTAGAAGAGTACAGGAGGAAGAACCACAGACCACTACAAGACAGACTCTGAGTCTGTCTCCAACACTACTGCTGCTACTATCTGATGGTACAATGGTTTGCACTGACATCTAATTAAGAGTGAATTACAATATGCAGAGTGAAATAGGGATTCAGCTATTGAATGTGTTGTCTCTGATCCTCTCTAAAAGTATGGTAATGTTTGTTCCTCTCCAGTCCTAGAGATGGCCTCTATTTATAAATTAAATACTATGACTGTTATGTTATGACTAAATGATGTTAGGAGGTAAAACATCTACGGTTAATTTTTAACCTGTGGTCCTAAACTTCTCCAGTCTTTCTCTTTTTATTTCTTTTTTTTAAGACAGTCAGTTGCCTGGCTTAGCCAGCTTTTATGCAGTTTGAGCCCTTGTTTGCTGTTTTTCCGTTGTTTTTTTCTGTGTAGCATCCTGTATGTCTGATAGAGCATCCACTAATTTTGAGACCAGGATGCATCTTTTAAAATACAGATCTTTAATTTTTTAAACTCATGTTAAGTGTTTTAGTAGGAGGAAAATATGCCACAGTATAATGACACATGCTCCTATGCTTTTGTGCTATTTTATAATCAACCTTTTTTAGTCTACCCAGATTCTTCTTTTTATAGAAAAAGATTAAAATTTTCTGAACAAGCCAGGCTGCTTATATTCATACGTAGAAATCATTCAGGAATTGGCCTTTCAAATCATTTTAATGTATTTTAATTCTATATGAAGTGCTTATTGAACTTTCAAAAGTGTTTTCACTTGATTGACAGCGGAGAGAAAAAGTAATGGTCATGAATTTGCATAGGTGCAGTAGTTTTCAACTCTGTATTGTGCCAGCTTGTGATCCCTTCCTGCCGCCAGTTTCGAGTTGCAAAATGGGATCCTGCAGGCAGGTCCTTGTTCCGGAGGTAGGAATAGTATACATTAAAAAGGCAGGAAAATGTTTTCTGTTAATCTTGCCTCCAAAGGCATGATATTTATGTATCTCTTCAGGTATTAAAATCACTTAATCTCACTTCTCTGTCTCACTGTTCTACAGTACAGAAAAAAAGGAGAAAAAAAAAAAAACTCGTGTCGTCCATGAGGCTTGTGTATTTTAAAATTCCTGAAGTCCATTTTGGATTCTGTGGTATTTTTATTTTGTTAATTGTTTAATTTCTACCCCATTGTAAAAGTTTGTGTGAGTAGGGATAAGTGGAAAACCTTCAGAAACAGTTTTATAAGGCAAATCCAGCAAGTAATGTTGTCAATGTATCTTGTGTAAAATGTATAAGAACTTGCATTCCAACATCTTTCATTGTGTAAAGAGGCTTAAAATAAAAACAATGCAGTGCCATTCACTTGGTTTTCTTTAACAGTATTCCATATTGGCCCAAGTTTCATATGTTTTCTAACAGTATTGTACACTTGCGCAAATGAGCAAACAGTCAAAATAATTTGCTTATGAAAAAAAACTGTCGCTAAGGAAAGATAGTACTGATGAAGTTGGAGATTTACACACAAAAACCCTGCGAAGAGACAGTTGAAGAAAAAAGTGAGATTTCTTTTATGGTGTTTTTGGGTGCCTGTCAAAGCAGAGTTCCATTTAGATGTTTACCTCACATGAAGTTTGAATGGGTGTTTGACACCTACTTGGACAGCAAATATGTTGAAGGGGAAAATGTCTGGTCTGGGTTGCAGTATTAAGATCTATAATGTTTTTGTTGTAATAAATAACTGTTTTCCAAAATCTCAATAAGGCCATTTCCACAGAAAGGATATGGTCAGACTCTATATAAAATGTGCGTATATTGATTTAAAAAAAAAAAAATTACAAAACGTTAGCTTGTTACACAGCATGTGCTTTTGCCATGAGGTTCCTGTCTCTTTCACAGATTAGGTAAATTTCAGAAGTTTTTTTGTTAGCCAGTAGAGGGAGACAGAGTGCCCTTCTCATAGCACATATTGGAGCAATCTAATCGAATTACATTAAACATGCTACAAAATCACATTACTGTATGCGAAGCCCTGCCTCATTTCTGTGACAGTGCCTAGGGGTCCCATTGTGCTAGACAATGTCTCCCAGTATATTTGCACAATCTCTGCCTCAGTTTGTGTCAAAGACAGGTTCACAGGAGCTGTAGGTGGCTGGATCCTTGGAAGTACTGACATGGGTGGGCAAGGAGGAGGCAAAGAAGAGGCCTTACAGGAAGGAAATCTGAATTTATCCACGGATCAGTATCAGAAGTGATTTTACTCTTTTTTCACCCAGTCCGTAATATTGGGTGTGACACAGTCGTCCTCATGAAGTGAATGAAATTCCAGTTTGCTTTATGTATGATGATTCAGTAAAGACCCTCGAAACTCATCCGTTTCTCTTGATTACTGACCTGCTAACTGAAGTACTGTTTTTAGAAGCAGGCTTGCACAAAAGCACTGGCTGTGCCCAGTCCTTTCTAAACTTGTGCTTTATATAAATATCCCAAATTCCTTTAAAGCATTTTTCTTGAGAAGCAGCTGAAAAATGTATGGTCTTTCAGGGATACTTTGTTTTTATTTTATGGTATGTAAGAATGGGTCCTGTTTTCACAATCGTGTGATTATTGCTTCTCATTTTATTTCTACCTTTTTCCTGAGCTGCTTCCCCCCTAGAAAGACCTCATTCAGAAAATGTGTGCTTAATTTACTTCCTGAAAGGCTGTGCTTTCATTTTTGTCTGGTTTGGGATTACTGATCTTTTTGAGTCCAGAATATTGTGGTATGAATCTTACACTTACCAGGTTTTGTTTATTTGCTCCAGTTAATGTATAAAACTTGGTAGAAGGGGGTTCATGGTCCAGTGTGCTTTTAATGTGGAAAGAGACCACAGCCGAGCCTCGTTCCCTTGGAGAAAAATGCAGAAGTATTTCCTTTACTAAACCAAACATGATATGCACACCTGGGTGGATCCGTGAGTCTTTGTTCCTGTGTGGGCTTTCATGGCACCTGCAATATATCATGCTGTGATTTCTCCATTCTGCGCACTTGAAGGTCAGCCTGAGGTGCAGAAGAGCCATCAACAGAGCTGGATGGTGAAGCTGAAGTCAGTGGGAGGGAACTGCGTTCCTTGACACCTTAGAGGAACATGTGCTTAAGCAGCTGTTTATCTTTGTTTTCAACAGGATTAAATACTTTTTCTCCAGCAGCTATTGACAGAATTGAAATCTAAGTGTGACTACTGGGTTGTCTCCTGACATAAATCATTTAGCTTTAGGAGAACTTGCACAATGTCTGTTTGAATGTATCCATACCCTTCATCTAAAGATCAGGACTAGAGATGTTGTGTTGGTATCATGGTACCCAGCTCAATGGAGAGACAGGTAATATGTTGTACTTTGGTTGTTTATGTATTTTATCTTTAACTTAGATTTGTACTAAGTCACATTAGAAAACATGTAGTATTTTAAATATTAACTAATGTGTTAAAACTCTGTCCTGAACAAGGTCTTGCATTTTAGTACATTGGCAGGTTGAGTCTTGTAGCAGGGAATGTTTGATTTCCTTGGTAAGGCAAATGTGTTCCAACCGCAGTATCAGCGGAAACCCAGATCTCAGCAGTACTAGGGTGAGGCAGTGGGGAAGATACTAATTGGAATCTGTTTTGCTGTGTTATGTAAAATAGAAAAATAACAAATTCTGTATCCTTTCTGATTCTAGGCAATGACCGTGTTCCTGTTTGAATAACATGGTACAGCAAGCAGGGGTTGGGGAGGGCAACCAGGTTTATATGTGATCTTCTGCTGGGGCAGGTCACTTCATCTCTGCATTTCAGTTCCATCCCTTGCAGGTGTGGTGTGAATTTTTTTTCTGACTGCGGTTACATGTACAGTACTGAGGTTCCTGATTTCATAAGACAATTCTAGACACAGTGATAATTTATAGTAGGTCCTGACATTTGTTGTAGTATCTTCTCTCCCCCCCCGCCGCCCCCAGTATATTCACTCTGCTCTCTACCATTCTAATCACAGACAAACGGAACTTAATCAGTGGTACTGTGGACTGACTATGATCTAGGAGGAGTACAAAACCTACTTGAAAGTGTGAGCTTGATGTATAATTTCAGCAAGATTTAACACATGAGGTTATGCCACTTCCTTATGCAATTGTTTTACTGTCTTGATGACTGATGTCAGAGGTGTCTGACAGCTCAGCAGTGCAAAGATTATGCTAAATATTCTCTTCCTGTTTTTTATTTCCATGAAAATCTACTTTGCCCTTCACAACAGTAAGATCAAGAAGCTTTTGTGCTGCAAAATGTTATACTGGTTCCGAAACCGCATCAGCTGTGCTATGGTCAGTCTCTGAGCCCTCTCCTTTTCTGTCTGAACTGCGTATTCTTGTCTCTGCCTATGGAAATATCGGTAACAGATGAAAAAGGGACAAAGAAAAAGAGAAAATCATAGGCCTGGATCCCAATGCTGCTCAGTAATCCCAAATTCTTCTACAAATTCTATTGTCTAGAGCTTTGACAGAGTTGGTACAAAATATTGTATGCAGTGAGAATAACACTTTTGAAACAGCTGACCCTTCAAAATATGCTGCTGTGACCCAGAGTGGTTAGGCTAACAGTGCTAAGTGCTAAGTCATGCTTACAGAAGCATTAGCTGGTCTTCTGCTACGTGTCTGTCAGCATCCAGTCTCTGGAACTTTGTTAAGAAATTCCTGTACGTGCAATATCGTCCAGCTTGGCTGTTTCACCAGACTGTTGAAGACAGCCCCGCTTCCTTGGTGGTAGCAGCAAAGGCCACAGAGCCCCTCTTAAGTAATGCAGAAATGTCTGACGGGCTGCCCTGGAAATAGTTGGACTCGGGAGATGAGAGGGGCAAACCATGTGTGGGTATCTTCAGAAGTTCAGTCCCATTCCAGAACTCACCTTGAACTGGATCTCTGCTTTATCAAGGCAGCCAACAGCTCCCTGAAGAGCGAGTTAGGTAAGAGCCCATTCTCCTAGGTAAATCCAGCGTCTAAGGTCTGGCAGCGCTGTAAGGGTGTGCCATGCTTACGTATTTGTGTAAGCTCATAAATGCTTTGAAAGGTTTGTTGCAAAGATAGGCAAGAAAATGTTTGCACTGAGTCTTACCTTGCGCAGTAGGCTCTGCAAGGCTGGGGTTCTGCCCTGTGGCGCAGACTGCTTTGCTTAGGGTTCTTTTTGATCCACTTGTGCCTTCCACCAGCTACAGGCTTGGGAGATTTGCTCTGGCTTCATCAGGGAGGAAAGAACAGGGGATCTGGAGAACAGCTTACAGTGTACACCTTTACTCTGGTTTTTGTAACAAATCACAAAGACAACAGGAAAGGAATTTAGTGAAAATACAGAACTTTCTCCTCTTTCCACATTAATCCAGACTGTCTGAGAGTTACGGTGTCTGATGCCTCCCCTGTTGTACTATTTATATTGAGTTAGTACTATTTTTATTTATTATTATTAATTTATATTTATCAGTGCTTCTTGCAAACTGAGCGTGCACTGTTGAAACAAAGCCCCCTCTATTCTATGGAAAGATAAAACCCAGGAAAAGCATGCAGCTGGAATACCACTCCTGTTCCCAGAAGAGCACCTCAAGTTCTTTCTTGTTTATGCGGGATGAAGCAGTAATTGTAAAGAAACCAACCAAACTAAGTTTATCCTCTTGAAAAGATGAATGGTGAGTAATCCTGACTGAGGTTTCAGTCTCTGGTTTCAAGGAGCTGTGATTTCTGCACTGGGTTTTAGTGTCGTTGAGGCAAAAAGATTTAGCTGAAAGTGACTAATGTGGGCCTCTGTAGATATGAAAAAAAAAGATAATTATATCTTGAAACTCTAATTCTGAAACTAATGAGAAAGCCTCTGTGTTTTGGTCTGGGGTGTTCAGCTTGACAACGTGTAGAAACCAGTTAATCACAAACACCAAACTGAAGCAAGACCTGTGCTAGGAAAACACAGATGTTTCTTGTGGAGGTAAATGCGTATTTACTGCAACGTTACGTGCTATTTTGTTTGCTCCTTACAATCTTCACTTGGATTTGTGCACCAGCTCATAAAGTGGAACTATGTGGCTGTCGCTTTCTCTCTGGAGCAAGAACTGAGGTGACTGGCACCAATGCAAGACTATGCTTTTGTATGGCACCCCAAGCGCTTTGCAGGGCAGAACTTGTGCGCCCAATCGGTATTTGTGTTTCTCCTTTAGAGCTAGATGAAGGGAGCTGTCAGCTGTGGATGCGTTTGCTGCCATTCCTGTGCCTCCTCCAGCCAGCTCTGATAAGCACATCAGGGAAAATGCGCACATTTCTAAGTGCTGTGCTGTGCCCTGACTCGCAGCTCAAAGCACAAAGTAACCAAATTTATTATGCAACCAGAAATAAGGAGACCCCAAAGCCTCTCAGGTTCTGGTTGGCCGCTGGCACTTTTTGTCACTAAGTGTGTCCCCAGTGTGCGGAGCAACCCTGTGGTGAGACAGCCTCAATTTCAATCTAAGTTATTTCACAGAGTGAAAAAATGCACAGCGAATTTAATGGAATTAGTAGTATCTCCCACTTTCAGTATGTCTTACTTTGTACTGGAAGAGCGCAGTTCCAAGTGCTGTGTTTAGATATTAATGCTCCTCATCTAGGCAGAAAGCACAATATATACACTACATTTTGTGATTTTTAGAGGAGCTCTTGATTTTTGGAGCCAGCTCCTGATTTGCGTCATCTATTTGCTTATCTATAGGGGATAGAAAATCAGTTCATAAAGAAAATCTGTTATTATGGCCTTGAAAGACTATAGGCAACCCCAAACACAGTAGAGGTATGTGGGAGTGTATTCCACTGTTGCTTACCTGCACAAGTAAGGAGGGGTAGGAGCAACTAGTAAGAGCATGTGATGAGAAACGCTACGTTTGCGCACAATTTTGTGTGGTCCTGTTGCATCCCCCAACTTCCCTACTACCAGCTATCTACAAAGGACAGCGTTTGTGTTGCACCTGAATTTAGCCCCAGCTGTGAGCTGGAGAAGTTCTGGTCCTCCCTTTGAAGGGTTAATTTAAAGGTGGACAAGGAAGGCACCTCCTTGCCAGCTTCTGTCAGTAGTATGTTCTCTGGCTTTGTGAGGCGAGATCTTTTGCCTTCTAGAACTTTGTTGTTTCATCCTTCCCTCCGGCAGACCCAGCCGGTGACAAGCCACTCTCCAAGCCCTGCCCCTGTCCACCAGTGACTCAGTGGTGAGCCTGTTCGCTTTATCAGTGTTTTGCCTTATCAGTGAAATGTGAGATGCTTAGAAATGTACCCGTGCTCAGGTTCTGCAGGGGCTGGGGGAGCTGGGCTCTGTGGCTGCAGACACTTAGACCAGTCTGCACAAGTTTTGTCCTCCGGGCTACTGGAAGCGACACGCGCTTAGGTTTCGAGGGTGAGAGAGGCGCGGGTCAGGGTTGTGCTGGAGGAAGCTCAGTCTCGTGCAGCTGCAGGAGATTCTGATGTGGAGGGATGGAGCAGCAGAGCAGGTGCTGAGGGCAGCCGTTCGAGTGTGGCCTTGGGGAGGATGCTGGGGGAGAGCGATGCACGGCTCCCCGTTGGGCTCAGCGGGAGGCTGCCAGCTATCCTTGCCTGACTTCTTGCGTGAAGGTGCGGAGGAGGTCTGCAGCAATCCTTATTTCTCTTGCTCTAGCTGGCATACACCAAGCATTTGAAACTCATCTTGACAGGAGCCCCAGCTTTTCTTCAGGTGTCCCCAAAGAGAAGCTCTAAACATAGTAGAAAAACTTGGATCTAGCGAATGTTACTGGTTGTCTCATACCAAACTCAAGCAAAACTCCAGGCCAAAGATGCCAGCCCAGACCCTTTCCCCGGACTTTGTTGTCCGCGTGACAAAGCAGAGACAGATGCACACAGGAGCGTTTTGCTGGAACGGCATGTTACAAACCCAGCAGCATGTGGCAATCCCTTGTTCTCACGAATGTATTGGGAAACATGCAGATAAACCCATCTTACTACACAACCCAGCGGTAGCTGATTAGCTGTTACTTGCAGAAGTCCTGAAGGAAGTTGGGAAGTTGTTTTCCCACTGCGCAAGCTGTGCCAGTTCAGACGGGGCCTGGTCTGAGAATTCACAGATTTAAATCGCCACCAAAAAAGAATAATTTATAGATTTGTTTACTGGGAAACCTCCACACTAGTGAAGTCAGTGATCAAAGGAAGCTGGGTGGCTACAAGTGATGTACAATCTTTTCCCCAAGATATCTGCTGCAAATGTTTATGCACTGTTATAAACCACCTTATTCCTGCCTTTCTGTACAGAGGTTGGGCTTAGTGATGGGTGGGTTTCATCTGTATTTTTCAAGTTGCTTTGTAATGGAGATCAGTGTTTTTTAGTTCTGGTTGCAGATGAGGAGACTGAGACAAAAGGGAGGGGAGGAGATGTCTTCTGCATGGCAACTCTACAATCATAAACTGTGAGTCGAACCCAAACTGAGGGCTGCGGACTTGTTCCGTGATTTTTGGTAGGGGCAGCCAGAGGCCCCGGGCAGGGGACAGATCCCTTTTATAGGTGTGATTTCCATATGAAAAATGCAGACATCTCACTTAGAAATGGACTGTGGTCATATGCTTCTTTCTCACATTAGTGGGGAATGCAGAATAAAGCCAGGTTATGGGTTGGGTATCCTTTCCTGTTTGATCGACTTCATCCTACTAATGAGTAGACAAAACCAATTGGGTTTTGGGTCTTTGGGATGGATGTGGCTGGGATTCTTCTCTGCAAGTGCCTGGAAGATGTAGAGGCGTCAGAATGCCCTGGAGTTCAGGCTGTCCATCAAAGCTTTGGAGGGCTGCTCGTGAGCTGGGAATCCACCAGGTTTCCTCCATGAAAACCCCCTCAGCAATAAGGAAGGGAAAATGAGAAGTACAAAGAGCAGGACGTGCACAACTGTTTCAGGAAGGATTTGGTTCAGGTTTTTCATGAGGCATCAGCTGCTCTTCGAGCATACAGGCCAGCTCTGTACTGTAGCAGTCTGTGCCAGCTGCAGGTTAGAAGTCATTTCACGCCTCGCGGCACAGAGCTGGGACGTACTGGGGCGAGAGGGGCTCGCTTCTCAAGCTGCTTAACTGCCCGCGTTTGCCCGAGCTGCTTCCGTGCGGGTTTTTCAGCTCCCCCGCGCCCCGTCCT
>VXAL01000602.1:460444-479102 GCA_013399475.1 Chauna torquata | reverse complement strand
CGGCCGCGGCGGGACGAGGGAGGCAGCGGTGCCCGCGGGGCGAGCCCGGGACGAGCCGAAGGCAGCCGCGTCCTCCGTGAGTAGCCCCGCGAAGCTCGCCGCGGTCTGGGGTGCATCTGTGCCCGCGCGCGGATTTCGAACTGCTGTGGGTTTAACCTTTGTGCTGCCGGTTAAACGGCTGAGCGCAGAGAGCCTTCTCGGTGGGGTTGCTCCGGGTTGACGTGCAAGTGACTGTGCAGCGCAAAGTAAGTGCTTCTGTGTGCAGCGAAGTTCTTTACTGGGGGCTCTAAAGCAGAAAGAAATACAGCGCAGATGTCGGCGCATGAGCTGCTCAGCGGCTGCTTCAGCAGTTGCCTGTTTCGTTAACGAGAAACCTTTAAGAGATGGTGACAGGAGCTGATCTAACGAGTTGCTTCTCCCAGAGAAAAGCCTGCATATCTGTTTTGAAAGAGTGTTCTGTCGCCAACAGTGTCCTTCTTTCATCGCTGCTGATAAGCTGGATCTCTTGTCCGGACTTAGTCCACCCCAGCACCATAAATAAGGTGGGTTTTTTGTTTGTTTTACAAAATCTGCTGAGCGGCATGTTAGACAGGGCTGGCAGACTACTGTTTAGCGTGACACAGAAAGTTTAGAGCGTTGTGTTACAATTCACTGAGTGTCCCCAGCACAGAGCTACACTACTTCCATTATTTGGGAAAACATGCTGAAGTTGCTGACAGTTAGAACTGCGATTTCTGTTTTTTCATGGTAATTAATGTACTTAATGCCCTAGGAAGTCCTTGCTGAAAGAAGCCTAATATTTTGTAAACAAATTCCACTGATGGGATACATTGTGCTGGTTGGAGTGTTTGGGCAGGAGGATTTGATCTAGTGATGAGAAACTAGAAGGCAAAGTCACTGACTTCGTGGCCTGGTAAGAATTGCTGTCCTGCTGTGCGGACAGGTAACTCAGCGGTGGACGCCAGGTTGAAACACTGAGTGCTTGCCGAGAGCTTTGAACGTTTCAGATCAAGGATAGGGTGTAAGCGTAAAGTATCACTCTGGCTATGTGTTTACACAGCGTTCTTGGAAGCGGGGAATGTGCATCATCAATTCAACAAGTTTGCATATGCAGTACTTGAAGAAATCTTGTGACCGCTTTCATTCTGCTGTTTGCAAAGCGAACAGAGTTGCCAGATTTCTGTATTTCATACATAATTATATATATATTAATACAGAAAAATCACCAGGATGTGAAACTTGCAGAGGTTCTTGCAACAGTATTGAGATTTGCATTTTTCTGGTAGATGAACAGCTTGAATTGCAGAAGACACAGTCCAGTAGCTGGGGAGCTGCATACGTTGTGCTGCTTCCATTAGCTGCAGGCAGAGAACAACAGTCCTAAAACTCAAATACGCAAGTGGCGGTAGACCAGGCTCCCCTGTTTGCAGTAATTCATGAAGGTTTCCTGTCCAGCCTTGCTCCTATCTGTCCACAGATACTGAACGCGTGACTTTTATTAGTTGCACTAAATTCTTCTTTTTACTTATGGCAATAAACAGTGAATCAGTTGGGAACAGGAAACTAATCGCACAAAGGAGCTGGAGAATCTTGTGAGTGGTACGCTGAGAGCCTACAGTCGCCCATTCTCAAATCAGCACCTACTGTGCTCGCAGGGTAAATCCAGAAACGCTGAATGCCCTGCGGGGTGCTGGCATCCGCCCAAAGCAGTCCTTGCCCCCCAGGGGCGATAACTCACGTGCTGGGTCCTCATGCGCGGCTGGGAACAAAATTGCTGACACGTGGCTGTATTGGGATGGGGTTTGGTCGGGGCTGGCGAGTTAGCCTTGACCTGGCCTATTGTTAGGCTTGTGGGAGAGGAAAAAAATGTGGTGGCAATGACTGTGCTGCTTTTACTGAGAATCACAAAAATCAGGAAACACAGCCAAAGCCTATAGGCCTCTTGCCGGGAGAGATGATATGAGGCATGAAAGGAGATCACAGAGGAGGAAAGCAAGAAGAAAAAAAAAAAAGCTGTTGGGATGTCTGAGTCATCCAGTTTCCCACTGACATACATAGCTTAATGTTTTCACAACCACCTCCGTGGAGCAACAAACTTATAGGGTAACGTAATTCCAGGGGCCCTGGAGTCACAGGGCTTCCTCCCGGTCGGCTGCTAGGGGCTAGCTACGAGTCGGGCATCCCCCTACCGGGCTTTGAGGCTGATGATGCAGCTGCTTCAAGTGCCAGGCTGGGGAGGTGGACAGAGGAAGGGGGCTCCACCGTTATCACATGCTCCTATTTAGATGGATACCCTTAGACCAAACAAACACCTAAATCATCCCACCTAACGTCAGTATTTAACCACCCAGCTGTGTGCTTGCAACGAGTGTGATTTTTGGTGGGATTTGGCAGTGCTCAGGCTGAGGTGGGTGAAATGAGCCCGTGGACTGCTGCAGCAGCACTGGGGGACTTGTTCTGCCCATCATCTCAAGTGCCACAGCCTTGTGTGCTGCACAGCCGTTTTGTGCTTCTGCTTGGAGCAGAGTAGAAACCCAAATAATTACTTGGAAAGACAGAGTTTCCTATTTGCCTATTAGTCTGTAATGGAAGCCTCAAAACTCTTGACCTAGCAAATGTATTTGTAAAGTAAAGAAAAAAGAACACCCTTCTGCCAGCAAACAGGAGCTGTGTTGATTCATGTGCTACAGTTTGTGCTGATAAATGCAGAGAGCCGATCTGTGACATGAAAAGGCAGCTTAGGGTGTGAACTTATTCCAGCCTGCTGTGCAATCACAGCATGAACAGCTGGTGTGTGCTCTCCTGTGAATCTCAGTATAAGGTAAATCCAGAAGTAGCTGTTTCCATGTCTCTGATTCTGCTGGACATAGCGAGGGGTGCCTGAGGGACACATCTGGGTTTGCTTTCCTTCTTGGATTTGTTCTTGGTGTGTAACTGCCATTGGGTAAGTGCCTTGCATGCAGCATTGAAGAACTCGGAACAGAAGGAACTGGCTAGGGAGGTGTGCGGTGGTATCGGATTTGGGAGAAGTGGTTTTCTAGCCTGGGAACCCAGTACTGGTTTGGGCAAGTCGTTCAGAAATGACACTGAACTCCAGCGATGGTTCAGTTTGGTTGGGAAGGAAGGTGGAGGATATGCTATATATTTCAATGCATTTGAATTGTCCTTTTTTTTTTTTTTTTCCTGTTATTGTCCTTGCAATTCTTAAGGCTCCAGGCAACTCCATTTTCCTTCTTTTCTTACAAGTTGACAGTATTTTAGCAGCGCTTTGTCCTCCGAGGCAAGTTTCCTATATATCTGGGCAAAGTGCTGGATGTTTTTACTTGGTTTCCGCTCTTTGGGCTGTGCTCTTCATGAGAGGTCACTGATGCCTGGAGGAAAAGAGGTTGTATGTGTATATACAATATGGTTATAGGAATATGTTTCTATGTGTCTAAAAAACTCATTCTCAGTTGTCGTTGTTAGAACCACCACGGAAAGCTACTTTGCTGTATGCATGTAACTTGGCCAACACTTTTTAAAGAAAGGATGCGAACTGGCCATACTAGATAGAAAAGCTCCCTGAACTCTTGGAAACTTGGGATCTGATTCCAGATCTGCATGCCACAGCAGGAGCCCAGATCTATCCTGTGCTATTGATGATGATTAATTTCACGCTGTTCTCCAGTGGAATATGATGCTTTGACATTGATTTTGTGGTTTCTCTCAGTCCTGTTCCAGTAACATGAAATGGGCCATTGAGGTCCTCTTCTCTGAATTGCCCATGAGAACTGGGCTTGCTCATGGGACCTGTGTGACTGAAAGTCTCAATTCTGACACCTGAGCTGTGATCAGATGCAAAATAAGGTTGGTGGGTTTTGATTGCCCTTCTAGAGGAGCAGATGCCAGATGAGAGGTACTTACTAACAGCATCTTCGTCTCACCTGAGAGGCAAAACTGGACTGAACGCATGAGATGAAATTTGCGTGCTCTACAGGTGAGACTTCTGCAATACTGCTACCTAGAGAGAAGAAACCCCCCAAACTGGAAGTTGGTCCATTCAGCAGTGTTTCCAGGTGCTGCTATTACTTGTGCTGCTTTCCTGCCACATCTGTACTGCAGCGCTTTGCAGTGGCAAGTAAAAGAAAGCCAGGTGATACAGCTGGGGGAGCTAAGTCCCTGGGAGAGGGGACGTGCTTCCTGCTGCAGGGCCAGTGGTGGAATGTTGAGCTCCACTTTGGGAGAAGACGCTTGAACCACTCTGAGCATGTGTGTGAACACATTTCTTCCTGTCTGCTAGCCCTCTATCCAGGCTTATTTCAAGGTGCTGTTTTAACTCTTTGTTAGAGGAAGGTATTTCAGCATATTGATTAAATGCCTGTCTGTACTGCTGTTAATATTTGGCTAAGAGGCGGCTGTCAGACTTCAGCTACTCAGCAAACAACGAGCACATCAACATCACATCCCCTGACCTGTTTTAAAAAATGCGTTGAAATCTGCCTCTGCTGCCTTGTCTCTTGTAAAAGAGAGTGGTGAAGGCTTTGTGCCCTGAAGGTACACACTGGCTGCGCAGTGTGGCTCGGCATCTGCAGGTCACTGTCTGGGGGCAGTGGCTGCACCATGCAGCTTGATCCCAGGACTTCCAAGCCCATCCTCGTACCCAGTATGGATATGGGCTCCTCACCCTGCTCTAGCTCCTGTCCTCTGCCGTTTCCTCTTCATCTCTGGGTTCTCCAGATTCCTAGCTGATGTGTAAGGTCCTCCTGAGTGTTCCTGTTCTGCCTGTTCACACTGTGAACAAGTGCCCAGTCTGGCTACAGGTACTGCGAGTGGTGACAGGGGTCCTGCCTGGCTGGACTGTGTCCTCGGCTCAGTGGAGACTTCTGTTTGTAGGAGAGCGTAGCTGCAATATCTATTTCAAAAGGGCTGAAAGGCTCCTGAAGAAGGTGAAAATTTCCCTCTGTGAAGGTGCCACTGCCGGGAAGCGTGCTGACCTGGGCGTACAGCAGGCACTTGGCACTTCCCCCTTATTTCCTCCTTGCCTGCGCCGTGCGGCGTGAGTGATGAGCTGGTGAAGGTAAAGGAGTTGCACATGGGATGTCTGGGCTCTTCCTGGCCCTGGGTCTTTGTCTCTCCGAGGACAGGTAAAAAAGGCTTTGCAGTGACCTACGTTTCAATGAGCGAAGGGAACTGTTTTGTTTATCGGAGTAGTTCGGCTGGCTGGAGTGGTGGTGTTTCAAAGGTCCAAGACCACACCAAGGTATGGGTTTATCCAGCTCTGAACTAGGAGGGAAGTGCTTCTCTATTTTCTGTTGTTGTCCTCTTTTTTTCTTTCCCAAGCAATCTTCTTGCATTGTCATTTCTGAGGCAGTTTGGAGCTGTATAGGGAGCATACAGAAAGTGTTCCTTTCACTGCAGAACATGAACACAGGATTCAGACCATTTCAGTCAAGGGTTAGATCCTAGAAATCAGGGTGTTTGATCTCTGGAAGTGGTGGAAAATTTTGATTTTCTAAGTGATTGTAGTCACATACTCCATTTAAAGTTACATTTACCAGAAACAGTGAAAAATTTGGCCTTAAATTAAACCAATTTGGATTGATCTGCACAGGTGTTACATGCAAAAATCAGCTTAATACTGCTCTCCTCTCTAAGAATATGAAATGCTGTACAGAGTTTTCCAAAGATATTGCTGAAGAGCTGAAATTAGTCCTGTGATAACAGGGCCATTCCTAGAGCAACCCCTACAAAGCAGGGCTGACTTTCTGCTGCAAGACTGGAGGCAGACCATCCTCAAGGGCAAATTGTTTTTTTGTGGTTTATTTGTCCAGATCCTTTGAATTTGCCACCAACATGCAGTTTGCTGGGACTTCTTTGAACACCAATGTCCTAGCAGCAGAGACAAAAAGTGTGATTTGAGGCATGTGTGACATGTTGCCACTGACCACTGCCGGGCTGTAACAGAGGGTTCAGCTCAGATTAATTTTCTTCTTACCCGATCTGGGTTTCTGTTTGAGTGCACACGTTTATGGTTTCTAAAATTTCTGTCACCTTGAGACTCATTCACCCTCTCCCATGAGTCATTCCTACCTTGAGATTCGTAGAGCTGCCTTGAGGCATTTTTCTTCTTTCTGAATCAGTTTTTCAGGGTAATATTTAACTGATAAATACACATCCTTTCCTCCTGCACCCCCACCTGAGTGCTCCATGGAACATGCACAGCGTGTGGGATGTTAACAGCGTGCAGTGGGTAGAGCTGCTTTAGTGCAAGCAGAGTCTGAACTGTGTTACATTTGGGGAGCTCATGAGTGCTTTGGGCTTCTGTGATGCTTTGCACGTGCTGAAACATCTGCTGCTTTTAAAGTACATGGGCGTAGGTCTATTTACTTCTCCCATTGCTGTGGCGAGTCTCGTAATCTGCCAGACTGCATTATTTGTTCCCAAATCAGAGGTTACTTATGCTAACGGACATTAGTGGGAGCTGCTGCTCAGAAATGTGGTTCTGCTAATATCTCTGTGCATGGAAGGCGCTTCCAGGTTCTTCTGAGTCCAGCTGAGCTGGGAATCAGCCTCAGGCTTTGTTCTGTACTATTAATTGGCTGTCCCTCCCGCCCTCCGTGTTGATTTTCCTGGCTGAATTATGTGTGTATGAGCTGCCTCTAGCACATAAGCAGCATTTGTAGGATGCAATGGTATATCTATACCAATTTGCTGTAAAATGTAATATAAAGGTGCATTTGATGCCTTCCAGAAAGCATGGGACTTAGCGCATAGGAGACGTATCCCAGATTTCCAGCTGTGCAGCCTTACTCTCAGAGCTATTGAATCTGCACGGCAATGACTGAAATGGAGGATGCCCGGATACCAAGGGATAGAAAACCCTCAATATCTGCTCAGAAGAAGCTTTCTGGTGCAAAAGCACATCTGAGGAAAAAAATAATGTATGGTCATCCTGACACTGTGCAGAGACCTGCGAGGTAGCTCTGGCCCTGAAAGTGGTACAAATCGTTCATGTGTCATGCTGCCCTGTTAGAAAGGGCTGTCATGATTGCAGGGGCTTGTCCACCACAAACCAATAGATATTACTGATACTCCATGGGCCTTGGAGACTACCTGATGATTCTGGAGATCAGTGTGCTCAGTCTGCATTATTTTGCTTTAAGTCTTGATACACGATTCTGTGTTGTTGGAAAGTAAGGAATCCTTCTTCCAAAAAAGACCAAGCACCGTATTGTACCTTCTCCTCTTTGGTATAAAAAAGCAGATTCCATGAGACTTTTTATTTGCCAGCTCTTGGTTACACCACCCAGAAGTGGTTAATTTAGCATTTCATGTGTGTACAGCTATAAGTTAAAAATGTTATCTGGTCAAAAAGAGGAAATGTTGAAAAAGAGCCTTATAATAATAAAAGCTGCCAACAAAAGAAAACCTCTAGCATTCCTTTCAGGAATAAGCTACAAAAATGCTCCCAGGTCTTTATTGATATCTGATATATCATCTGTGCGTTGCATGTAAATGGCAGTTTCATTTCTCCTTAAATGAGTCACTGCAGATCTAAATAATGAAGTAACTCAGTCTTCTAGCAATGCAGCCATTGGACCAAATGATTTATTGCAAATGTCTTTTGAAGAGCCTTATAATCACAGCACATTAAACTAAACAGACTGTTTCCTTTCGGATGATCTATTAGTTTAAAATTTCATTTCAGTTCTGTTTAGCATTTCTGGATGGAGTTTTTTTTCTGCATCCCGACTTCCACAGTTCTGTGTAGAAACTTAGACAAGTGACAAGTAGGTAAAGTATGTAGGTGTTCAGGATGGGAAGTCCCAGACAACTGGCCGGAGCTACTGGGAGGCTGTAGGTGAGACATACATAGTGATATTTGTCATTGCGAGAGGGGAGTTAGTGTGTATTCTTTAAAAAAGTTAAAAATTCAGCAGGCATTTGAGCTTAATCTAACAGGTCCGCAGAATAGTTCTGTAACCAGACTGGAGGTCTTGCTTGGAATATTTGAGCAGTACAAACTCTGAGCAGCAGAAACTTTAACAGTGTGGTGGTCTCATGGCGGGGTTTTTCCAGTTTAAGTTCAAATCCTGTTTCTGACACATATTTCACAGATGCCTAAGCAAGTCTTCTACTCGGAGTGTGCCTTTCATTCTGGGAAATCCATCAATGGATTTAATCAATGGGAATATACCTCCGGCTTGTCTGCATAGGCAGTCCTACTCTGAAGGATCTAGAGTTTGATGTGAATGCCCTTTGCTTAACGTGATGCAGTTACTGCAGTTCCCACGAATAAGCGCATTCACCCACAAGGCAAGGAGAAATGTGTGTGGCCCAGCATTTTAAGGCAGAAGATTAGAAATGGGAAATAAGCAGTTTGCAGTCCGTTTTAGATATTGCTGTTGGACAAGTCAATGATAAAGTCTATCTGGTTCAAATTCCAAGCGTGGCTTTCTAAATAAGTGCATTCCTTCCTGGGGACCTGTCTTCAGTGCCTCGCTTGTCCTCCGTGTGAGCTGAGGGCTTTTAGCACGTCTTGAGATACCAGCCACAGAGGGAGACAATGTTTGTTTTTTTTCCCCCCTTGGTGCTACACGGTAGAATTGCCTGTAGTTTGAGTAACTTTTCCTGTCTCAGCAAGGAAATGAAATGCTTTTAATATGTGTTTTAACAACAGCTAAACCTGGAGAGCCTGTGCCAGAACCCAAGACAAATGCTTGTATAAAGGTGCAGGTCTGCCATCAGGACATGGACTCACAGTACACGTGCTCGGTACAGAGCTGTATTGTTTGCCTGAGGCCACGTTTATGCCGTGGCTCCCGGTGGCCAGTTTGAACTTGTTCTGCCCCCCCGCTTCCTCCCTCTCGGAGCCTTGCGAGGTAAGTTCGGGCACATTCAGGTTTCACTGAAGCACATTGTGTTTTTATTGCTTTTTGAAATTACAGTTTGCCTCAAAACCAAGGCAATGTTCCCAGTTTTCATGGCTTATTATGCTGTTGTAACCTGAGCTCGGTAGCACATGACTGAACTGGCAGTAGTGTCTGTTTGGATTGAAGATGGATGGTTTTGTCAGTTTAAGGGGAGCTGAAGCTGAGTTTGTGGCTCTTAAATATAAGCCTGTTTCCTTTCAGCACTGTGCCATGAATGCTTAATTGATCCCCCTGCCCCACGGTTAGAATATAATTGGGAACAATAAAATGCTCAAGTTCAAGCCACTAAGCATTCGCTGTGATTAAACAAGGTAAGCCTTGTTGTAAAGACGGACGCTGTCAGGCTTACCAGACCGTCTGCAGAGGCAGGAGCAGAGCTGAAAAAGCCATCTGCTTCCACTGGTGGTTGCTCACAAGCCAGGTCCTCGCTCTTGCACCTAGTTACTTTTAGGAAGGGAGGAAAACTCTGGACTTAGTGAGAAGGATTAACTTACCTCTTGGATGAGAGTGAGCTTGCTGCTTCCCAGATACTAGGTTGACAGCTTTGGAGAGCGTGAGCAGAGCCTCAAACAGACGTGCCTTAGCACAAAGCTCCAAGCTTTGGAGCAGCGGGAGGCTGGATGCGGATGGTAGCTGACTCCTTAGCTTCTTCTCTGGCAAGGTAAAGTATGATGATGGTTCTGTGATGTGGACTTTTTGCAAGAGAGAATGAATCTGAGATTCAATCAACTGTCAGGACATCTGCTGTTCATGTGGTAGGAAGTCTTTCCCCCTTATTTAGTAGGATTTGACTACCTCTTGACTTCTTAGGTGTCATCTTGGCATTTGTTTATTGTAATTAATGCTTTATATCTCTGATAATTGACTTCTCCTCATACAGCTCTAGCACCCTGGTTGTATTCAAATAAACAGAACTCTCAAGGGACTTTTGATCGCTTAAGACTGTGCTCACATAGCACTGCTTCAGACCTGCTCATCTAAACCTGCAAGAGGACCTGAGAGAATAACCCAACTTCCAGTCTCATGATCTCCCTTTCCTAGCAGCTGTGTGGCCAGTATGCTAAGAAAAAAAACGGAAAACAGGAAAACACGTGCTGGGCTTTGTTGTCCCACTCTTTACTGTCTTACATGATTTAAAAAAGTAAGTGCCTGACTCTGCCTTGCTGACATTTTTGGGAAAAGAATCAAGTCCCAGAGCTGCAGAACTGGCAGCCAGTGGTCTTCCTTAGACCTGGGTAAGGAAGGAAGGAAAAATCACCTGTTTTTCACCCTGTGTTTGGACACAATATTAGACATTATTTATGCAGTGGTGCCATTGAAAGGATGAAATATATCTGAGATCCTGGGTCAAAACTACATCTTGGGTCAAAACTACTGCTACAGAAACAATAGATGATTCTGTATTCCATTTAGAGGCTGCCACAGAGCTTGATGCAAAGTGCTTTTTCTGAGTGGCAAAGCGCTGAATTTGTGTCTTCCTAACCAGCACCTGCCTTCCCTGGCAGGAAGTTGGCTCTTCAAGTCCAGCTCTCATGGAAAAACTCAAACAAACGCCTCTGTTCCCTGTCACTCCTCTTCTGCAACTGCCAGGTGGAGCAAGCAGTGGCAAGAGCTGCTTGACAGACTAGCTCTGATCCCGATCTTGCTGTAAATGAGCATGGCCGTTCAGTTTGAAGTTCAACAGGATAGGGGAAGGCAGGCAGGCTTTATAAATGGGGGCATTGCTACCGCTTGCCAAAACAACCTATACACTGTATCTGTAAAGGTGTTTTAAATGGAAATGTGCCCAAAGCTTAACTTTGTGGAAATATTTCCAATTCCCTGATATATGGATGCAAAAATAACCAGCAGTGTGTGCCCCCACCCCCAGTCTGTAGAACTATGTGTGAAGTAGTGGCTCTCAAAAACTAAGGCAGGTGTGTGTGCACAGGGGGAAGTACATACTGTGTCATAAAGAAAGAATGTCCTGTGAGTGCTGTATCAAAGTCCATTTCTTCTCCCCTGTTATTTAGCTTTCACTGAGCACTCTTCATTTTCCAAATGTTTTTCTAAACAGAGTAGGATCCAGTCTGCAGTACCCTGAAACTGGTAGGTTCCCATGGACTTCACTGGACTTTGCTGGATCCTTGAGTCTCGCAACGTAGGCTTGGTCAGGCATAACCCTGCTGATTCATAGGTGAGGAATGGAGCAGAGACTTGCTGGAGGTAAAGCAGCAGAACTAAAGACTGACACCTTCCATCCTGACCTGAGATACAGACCTCAGACCTTTTCAATTGCTATATAATACACAATGCAGGAAAAAAAAGACTTTATGCATTTTTCATTTTGCATCTTAGACTGTAACAACCTGTTGGACAAATTAATCCTTTTTGTAAGCAGGCAGTTTCATTGACAGCAATAAAAATTCTCTGGTTATAGGTGACTCATGCACAAATAGCTCACCATTACCAAGATGGTTTGAACCTGGTGGAAGTAAGTATGACTGTTACAGAGCTTAATATCTAAATATTCAGCCTTCTTTATTTGGGATTTTTATTTTAATAGTCAGAGAAGAGAAGAATGCTTCTATAAACCTAGAATTTTTGTTCTCCTAGCCAGGAGCAACAAGGTGGAAGTTGGACATGGCTTTTTCTGCATTGTGTCCGTAGCCAAAATACTTGCTCAGCTTTCCTCAGCTTACAGTGCAATGGGGAGTTTCTTCAGCCTCTGCCTGTGAACGGTACAACCTTCATCAGTGCAATTTCAAATGGAATGGGTGGGGGACCCGATGCGGATAGTGCTGTTACCAGTGCTTCAGTGTCTTCTGACAGGTTCCACCAACGCATGTGTAAATCATTTCACTGTGCTATACAATAAGGCTGAGCAAACTCTTAATGCAAAAATATGTTTTTTAGCGTGGAAAGATCTACAAAGACAGTAGATGATCATGTTGCTGAATTAACTTGGCCTTGGCTAAACAAAGGAATCATTCAGTCAGAGAATGACCCAGTTACAGATCCTGAGACAGTTTTTTTTTTTTTTTTAATTAAAAGAAAAAAAATCTCAACCCCCTTTTTAATTTAGGAGGATCGAAGTATTTGACTGAATCAGCCTTGCAATGCTGATCTTTCATAGCCAGGCAAACATCAGCTTTTTCCCTTCCTGCCAGTTACCGACCTCTCATTCCTCATATATTAAACGGAGCCTCCGAAGTATGCACTGTGTGTTGACTCAGCTACTGGCGTTCTCCCTGCCTCAGAACAAAACCCTGCCTGTGAAGAGCAATCAGAGTTGTATCTTCTTTGCCTCCCAAAACTGTACTTTGTGACTAAATTAATTTTATTTGATGGATGCTACTTTGAAGAAACCTTTCGGAAAGCCTTAATACAGGGTAAAGGAAGAAGGCAGACTAGACGTGTTAGCTGTGAATTGATACTTTTTTCAGTAGTTAACTAGCTATCTGGCTGTCTTAGAAGGCTGGCTTGCAGATGTGCGGTTCTTTTTACTGCTGACTGATTTCTGTCTACTTAATTTTCTGGCTATTCTATATCTTGTGCTCTGTAAAAAGTAAAGCTACTAAGAACATGCCGTGGATCCACGCTATCCCAATGGAGTATAACAGAGAGTAGGACAGAGTCCTGCTTGGTGTATGCACTGGGCAGCATCTGAAGCAGGAAACTCAACTGCAGTATCAGGTGTCGAAGAATAATTTAATTTTCAGTTTATAGTTTGAGGGTATTAGCTCTCTGAAGCCAGGAGCTGAAATGGTTTCAGAGGTCTGTTTGAAGTGGTATTCACACCATTCTCAGACTGAAGGATTCTTTTAGTGGCTAAGGTTACTAGTCACATTTAGAAAACATGGGAAACGCTTATAAAATCAGTAAACATACAGACTTTTCTTTCTAGATCTACAGTTTTACCCTAATGAAATGCAGGAGCAGGTATATTTTCAGCTATCCACTTGCAGGCTTGTCCTCTTCCACTAACAGACCTGAAACTGCACTGGTAGGAACGAGGTGCCTTTCCAGAACTCAAGTGAACGTTGTCGTGCTCGTGTCGCAGTATTTTTTTTGGTCATGGGATAGCAGTTGTTTGCCATGTAACTTTTGGAGCTTCAATTTAGGCAGTTAAGCTGTGTTTCTTCTCTTGCCTCCCGCTGCTTTTTTAGAAGTATTATTGATGCATGGTATGAAAACCTCCCACTTTGTTAACCTTGCAATTCCCACAAATCAGTATCTTTACATCACTTGTCAGCAGTGACTTAACAGAAAACCTGTCTTTTTTTCCTTCATTTAAAGATGTGCTGCTGAAAATCGGATACAGAACTCTTCACAGATAAGCATCTCTGTAAATCTACTTTGTGATGGAGGATTGGGGAAGGGAGATTGAGTACTCTCTACTTCCCCTTAAACCCCACCTCCCCCACTTATGTGCCCGGTGACCTGAATCTTGTAACCTCGAGTGACGATCTAAAATCCTAAAGCGTTTAAGATGCATGTATTTATCCAAAACTTTTGTAACATCAATAGTGTATGGGTCACAATGCGTTATTGTGTTTGTCTTATTTTATTCTATGAACACTGAGCACTGTATATTGTAAAGCATATTGCTCAAGACTAGATTGTAGTAAAATTTCCATTGACTTCCCCAGGGCCAGATTTTCACCACGGAGAAAATATTAAGAACCCACTAGTAGAAGGTAAATAATACTTTGAATCTTTAGTAGGTAGTTGCCTAATTAATGAAAATTTGGTAGCACATTTCAGTGATAATATTTTATGAAATGACTTTTTTCTTCTTTAGCTCAATCAAGATGACGACAGCTGCGCCACTGATCAATAATACTCAGTTCTCAGTAAATGTGACCACAAAGTCTCAAGAACAAAGTCTCTATCAAAGTAAGAAAAGTAGTGGGGTGGTGGCTTTTTTTTTCTGTACTGTAATTACCGTATCTTGATTATATCAGTAGTGACGTCCAAACTTGTTTTCATTTTCTCTCGTATTTGTTAAGTATACATGAGAAAAAGAGAACGGTGATTTGTATACTCTAGTTCTCATGCAGTACCTGGATGCTCCAGTTTTTCAGTTAAACCCTCCTCTTCCTTCCTTGCCTCCCAAGTGCTTGCATCCCAAACTGTTCCACTGAATAATAACAAAGAGAAGTGGTTTTTTTTTGCTGTAGCTTTTTAAAATGGACCTTTGAACTTAGCAAACTTCAAGCAGTACAATGCTAACTTTTTAAATAAAACCTTTTTCTTTCTGCTTCCCTGCTAGGTTCTGGAGCAATAGTTGCTGCCATCGTATTAGGAGTAATTATTATTTTTACAGTGGTTCTGCTTATATTGAAAACATACAACAGGTATGTGGCTGAGATCTATACTTCCGTAAGGCAAAGCAAGATGAACCAGGATCAGTTAGGTGTGTTCTCATCTCACAGACCATTTCACTACTTGTTGCTGAAAATTTTGAGGAGAATCCAAACTATAATGTGCTTGATTGAAGTGACCTGAATCTCAGTCAGCGTTCCGTGACTGAATGGCTAGGAAACAGGAAGATTCTTGATGGAGGACACTTGATGGACATTCTTTTTAGGGGAATCCTGCTGACATAGGAAGGGTTTGCTGTGAGCATCAAGGCTGCCAGAGCCGAGCTTGATTTCTCAGTTTGAAGGCATTGGGTTAAACTTGTGTGTGTGTGTTCTAAAAGCACTGACTTGCCATTTAGCATCTTTGGAATGAAATCCTGGTTTACTTTAACTTCTTAATGGCTATTCAGTTCAACCTGCTTCTGCAGGAATCTTCCCAGTACTTACCATGGGAGAGACCACAAGTGCCAGCAGTGATGATGCTTTCGTTTTTACCTTTGCAGACGCATGAGAGTGAAGCGGGAGCTGGAACCCAAAAGCACCAAAACAGCAATGCCAGCTGCTTTAGGGCAGAACAGTGACAGCATTACTCAGCATCCTACAGTGACTTTCATACCTGTGGATATCCACATGCAGAGCAGATAACTGTAAATGCATGTGCTCCCTGTGAGAGAAAAGAACTGGAGTTCTTATTCACGTGGACCTGGGACTCCTCAGCAAAGCAACACTGCATTTAGAATAGTGATGAGCTGTTATTTTGTCTGTAGATTGTAATTAGTTCTGCTTTCTCTCTTTGGGAGAAAAACTAAAAGGTCTGGACACTTTCTGTATGATGAAAATCGACTGGTGGAGGCATACAAATCATCAGAAACACAGTGAGCCTTCTTACAGAGCTCCAGGTGTGGACACACCAAATAAGCCAAGCCTATTTGTTGGAAGAAAAGATACTCATGTTTTGTGGAGCTTTTGTGTACTCAGTTTGATCTTTTTCTATTCTGCAATGACTGACGATAAATGGAAGAAAAATTTGGACATGCAGGCTACAACTCAGGTTGAACCTGGGTTTAAGATTTATGTGAAAAAGGTTTGTAGTCTATTTTATACACAATGGATAGTATGGGAAGTAGCAAAACTGTATTTATCTTTAGTCATCTTTTGTGTTTCTAATACCACATATGTATGGTTTTAGACAAAAAAGTTCTTATTTTCAAGTATTTTTGAAATATTTCTATAAACTTGGTAACCTGTCCATTTCCAAATGAACTGTATGTCCAAGGGTTTTCACTTTCATGCCAAGATTGCTCTAGATTCATTACTGCTGTTGCATTAGTGTGTTTTGTCTAAGAGCCTGAGAAGTTCTTTAATTGCCTTTCCATGTTTCCTTTTTTCAGTATAAAGCAGCTACTTTTCTACAGCCAACATCCTGAAATGCTTTGTTCTCTAATGCAGACTAGGCTTGAAATATTTCTAGATTTTTTTTGTTATTAGAAAGTTGTTCTTTCTGATGTTGTTCTGCAAGTGTGATGACTGTGGGTGTACAGTAATGCACCAAAGAAATTCCCAAGGATGTTTCACAGCCCACTGAGTGTGAACACACAGTAGCATTGTCAAGACATTCTGTGGTTTATTGTCTCAAATGTGCGTATCAAAGCATCCCTGAAACACTGGCTGACAGGATGGATAGTAAGGATTAGGAAGATGAGGAGTTAAACCACATTTTAAATAGAACTATGTGAGACTCTGTTGTGGTTTAGCCCCAGCAGGCAGCTCAGTGCCACACAGCCGCTCCTCACTCTCCCCAGGTGGGATGGGGAGAGAATCAGAAAGGTGAAAGTGCGAGGACCCATGGGCTGAGATAAAGACAGTTTACTAGGGAAAGCAAAAGCAGCGCGCGCAAGCAAAGCAAAACAAGGAATTCTTTCGCTGCTTCCCATGGGCAGGCAGGTGTTCAGCCAGTGCCAGGACACCAGGGCTCATCACGCGTAACGGTTTCTGGGGAAGACAAACGCCATCACTCCCAACGTCCCCCCCTTCCTCCTTCTTTACCCCAGCTTTTATGGCTGAGCATGACGTCATGTGGTGTGGAATAGCTCTTTGGTCCGTCTGGGTCACCTGCCCTGGCTGTATCTCCTCCCAGCTCCTTGTGCACCCCCAGCCTCCTCGCTGACAGGGCAGCAGGAGAAGCAGAAAAGTCCTTGGTTTTATGTAAATACTGCTCTGCAACAACCAAAAACATCGCCACTATTTTCATCAAAAATCCAAAACACAGCATTGTGTGAGCCTCTACGCAGAAAATTAACTCTGTCCCAGCCAAAACCATGACAGACTCTGAGAAACATCTCCACTCTTTGACTGATACATCTTAAATTGTATGCAATCGCTCACTTGAATGGCTAGACAGTGTGAAGTGAATACAGCAGTAATGTAGTCTGGATTTATTGTATTACGTTTGTCTTACATTTAGACAATGTCAGAGGTTAGCTCTAAGCTACTGTGACCATTGGAGGGCTCCATCCTGTTTCTAGACCTTAGTAAAACTTAGTAGGGTATTTTAACTCCTTTTCAGGAGCTGTAGAGAGAGAGAAGTTACTCAACAAATTCAGTCACAGAGCCTGCTACCCAAAGCAGCTTTTCTTGGTCTTGCAGCAGTTCCCTTCCTGTTCTTCTCAATTCTGTCAGAAGTCATGACTCCCCTGAACAGTTAACATTCTTAAATTATGCAGCACCAAAACAAAGCTGACCATTCTCAGAGTAAAGTGATAAGGGACTGGAGTGATACATTGATATACTTTTCTCCAAGATGTGAATACATCTCTAGAACAGGTAATTTTTACTAACTGGTATTTTTGTGCAGAAACTAAATTCAATTACTCCACAATTTTTTTTAATGAAGCTTGAGCACAGTGTAAATTCCAAACTAAATAGTAAGGCAGCTGTTTGTGAAGTTTCTAAATCTTGTAAATATTTTACTTGTCCTAGTTCTCTAGGTGGCAGGAACAATTGATATAATTATTCAGAAGGAAATACAGAAGCCAATGGAATTTTTGTAGAGGAGGTAGTCTCCTGTTTCTATCTCTGGACATCCAAGGATGGTTTCTGAGCACATTCCACTGTATCCAGATCTTTAGAAAAGATAAACTTCATCTTGCTGTTATCTTTTTAACATTATGAGGCAGACCTGCTTCTATCAAATTTTGTTTGCATTTACAGAATTTCAGAACACTGAAGTTCACCTTGCTTCACTGAAGCAGACTAAGCAATACTTCTATAAAAAATTCTGTATTGGTAATCACTGCTATTGGCCTTGACTATACTAACATAGCTCAACCTGAAAAATTCCAAGTGTGCTGTTTTACCAGTAAAATTTGCCTTAGATTGGCACAGCCTGAGAGGTCCCCACAATCCGTTCTGACTACCATCAGCAAAATCCTGAGTTTCCGCTGACCAAGCAAAATCACCTTAAGAAACAAAAAGCACTGTATTTCCACTGCAGTACCACTGTAGCAGTTGTGTAATGTGCTTTGGATTTAAGTTTTCCAGGAACAATCCTACACTGTCCTTGTCCTGTAACAGTACGCATTAGACCTGCCCTGTCTAGGCAGCTGGCTTCCCCTTCCAAATCCACAGCTTTTTGAAAAGCTCCCCTTTAACTGTCTTTGCAGGCCTGCCATCAGGTAGACCTGGTTTAAAAAAAAAAAAAAAAAAAAAAAAATCTGAAAACTGATATTGCNTTAACTGTCTTTGCAGGCCTGCCATCAGGTAGACCTGGTTTAAAAAAAAAAAAAAAAAGAAAGAAAATCTGAAAGCTGATATTGCAAATTGGTCTATTAAAGAAATCCCAGACCATATAAGCCTTTGGAGAGAACAGGCAATGTAAGCGTAATGCATTAATTGATCTGACAAAGTGAAAACGGATTATGCATGAAGCTGTGCAAGTGAATACAACATTAAGCGCTTCCTAGCTCTGACGCTACAAAAGGCTGCTTGGCCTGAGAGCCTGTGGCACGGTGCCTCAGGGCGCCTTTCTGCTCAGCAACCTGATGCAAGCAACCTTTGTACTTCCTTACCCCGTTCTTGGGTAGAGCTGCTCTCTTTTCAAAACACCAGTATTCAGCAGTGACAACGAGAACATTTGGGCTGCAGCTCACACGAATATCCCTAAAATCCTTAAAACTTTCCAAGGGCATAGTCAACAGCTGGTCTTGCAAGAATTTCTATTGTTTTCTTACTCCTAAAACTCTTCCGGCACGCACGGCTTCAGCAGGCTGGTTTTTTTTTTTCCCAGCCGCCACGTTGCCGCCACCGACGCGGCCGCGCCGGCGAGGTCTCCGTTTCGCCGCCGGGCCGGGCCTCCTCGCAGACGCTGCGCCCGAGCAGGGCGGCCGGGGGCGGCGCGGCGCT
>VXAL01000602.1:457314-459504 GCA_013399475.1 Chauna torquata | reverse complement strand
GGCGCGCCGGGGCCCGTCCTGTGCGGGCTCCGGCCTCGGCTGCTTGACGGGCTGAACTCTGAGGGCCTTTAAATGCGGGGAAGTGTGGGAGAAGACGCCGAGGGGGCAGACGGGAGGTGAACGGGATTTTGCGGTGAAACGCAATTCGGTGCCCACGTTCAAAGCAAATAAACAAAACTGCCCTTCTTTGGAGAGTGAAAGCTTAAAGCTATGTGACATGAAGGTTATTAAGTGTGTTCAAAGCAAGAAGAAGTTACACTTTTAAAAAAATTTTAAAAATCATTTAGTCTTTACTTGTGGCAGTTTTGTGTTTTCTGCAGAGATATTGAACAGTAGCCTATCGAGCGTATATTTTTTAACGTTTTCTTCCATTAATTAGAATAAATTTATTTTTTAAGGGGTTCATTGGCTGTTTGGAAACTGTTGCCTGAGAGTACTTACTTTTACGTGCAATTTAATCGTCTGAGATTCATTGACTTATTCAGCCCAATTATTTTGTATTCATGCGACTGGGATGCTTTTAAAACATGAGAGCTTGCACACACCTTCATTTAATTCAGTTTTATGTTAATATACTAGCCTAGTAAAAATGTCACATGCATGCTAGGGATTGAGTTGAAGAGGAGAATAATTGCAAATTAAATCTATATTTGTCCTCTCTAGTGCCATTCTTTAAAAGTTTACAGATCAAGTAGTTGTGATTTATAGTGGAATTATTGAGACTGAAAACACTGAATTAGAAATTGAGTATTCTTTTAGATTGGGCTCTGAAAGGTGGCTGTTTTTAATAAATAAATAAAAATTCTACTGAAACGGGCCTATAAACAGTTAGACAATTTCAAGAATTTCATGGGTTTTTACTGTTTTGTTTTTTTTTAATGATCTGACAAGTATGTTGTTAATGTGTAAGCCATACTGTAGACTGCAAATATTATAAACAGTTTTAAACAGACTTAATCCTGGTAAGTGCCTGTGTCACAGAGTTTTTAGGATTCCCATGTTCCAGAGTAGCAAATGGGAATGTTAATAGTTTCAGTTTCCGTTCTGTATTTGATGACTTTGTAGCGTATTATGTTGCTAATTCAAGGTGTTTTCCGACCAGAAGAAGTGGTTACCTTCGAATGTTGAACTTTTCCTTTTCACCTTTTGATTCTTTAGCAGCTTGTATTATTGCTTGCACTCAACCCCTTCTTCCGTGCACAGGAAATTGCATGTATTAAATTCTTGAGTCTTTCATCAGTCACGTTGGTTTCCTGAATAAACTTCATGTGTGAACTGTGGGTTTGTTTTGGATCATTAACAGGTTATCAGTATTTGGATGCGGTTCTGCACATACTTTTGTTCATGTGAGGTTCTGTTTACTTTTGTGCAAGTAAATTTTCCAGACGTGGGCTTTCAAGCCTTTCAGTTCCAAATGATTTAATCTATAGTTTCTGTTCATGAAAGTGGAACAAGTTAGTGAACTTTAACAGAGCATGATCAATAAACTAGTATTCTTTGTACTCTTGCTGACTCCATGTTAGCTAATTTGCTTGAGAGATTTACTCAGAGGTTTCATAGATGTCAGTGTAACCAAACATGATGTTTTTGTTCTTGGACAGAAGAAAAAGAGCTTATTCCTTCTGAGGAGTTTGAGAGTTCCAGTGTAGGTCCTTCTCAAAGCAGTTTTGCACTACTGTACTTTTTAAATTCGTAAGTAGTATGTCAGGGAGATAATACGATTAAGGTGTCATTGTAGAGTTTGGGAGTCTGCCTACCCCTAAATCTTCAGTGGTATGTGATAACTGCAGCGCTAAAATTGAAAGGTGCTTAAAAAGGCTTATTTTCATTCAGAATGGTGTTACTGGTGTTGCTGTTCAAATACATGGGAAAGAATATGTAGGAAACTAATGCTAAAAGATGGTTGGATGTCATGCAGACTAAACATCTTATTTCCTGTGCTTTAGGGAACAAGTGCAGAACAGGACAATCGCTTCAGCAACAAGCAGAAGAAACTGTTGAAGCAGTTGAAATTTGCAGAATGCTTAGAAAAGAAGGTAAGTTGATTAGGATGAGATGGGGAAGTAAGACACATGAATCAAATACAATTCTTAATGGAGTAGTCAGGTATCAGATGGTACATACGGGAATGTGAGGAATGTTGTATCCTCCAGTATGATTTTAGAGGAAATTTGGAATGTCCACTTGAGC
>VXAL01000602.1:424814-452314 GCA_013399475.1 Chauna torquata | reverse complement strand
TTGGAGTGAGGTCTTTAACATCTTGTCAGAGGATGGGCAAGGGAATGTTCATTATCAGGGAATATTTTGTGAGCTTCTAAAATGTTACTCCAGTGGTTACAGTTTGTATGTGCTTATAAATTAAGTCTTTGTTTTTAATAGTGATATCCCAAAAGCTCCTAAATCTGAACCTCCTGTACCAGAGACTAAGGAAACTTCACCAGAACGTAATTCAAAGAAGGAGAGAGAGAAGGAGAAAGAGAAGACTCGTCAAAGATCCCCAACTCGGTCCAAGTCAAGGTCAAGGTCTCGATCACGTTCTCCATCTCATTCTCGACCAAGAAGGCGTCATAGATCAAGGTCAAGGTAGGACTTCAGTTCACTGTGATTGCAGAGGTTGAGAACTGAGTATTTTCTTCTGAAGTTGCCATTTAATGTAATGTTCTCAGATAAGGTAATGATGTTTTTAATGATGTTGAGCTGTGAATGTTTTAGGCCAAGTGAGAATGGTACATTCAGAATAAACATGTTCGGGAGTTGTTTTCTTTATATCAGTTCATGAGAAGATGCTCAGTGACTAACACTGGCTGAGGAAGGAATGGGATGCTTAATGCTGAGTATGGTATTTATTAGATAGTGGGAATTGTGTAGCCTTCTTTTAAGAGAGGTTTGATGCTGAAGATTTTGCAAATTTCCCTCTCCCCCCATTCTTTTTTATTTTTACTACTTAGTAGAAGGTGTTGGTAAACTTAAAAACACTGATTGTGGCTGAATGTACCACTTGGCATCCTAATTTAAATGCTACTTGAATATAATGCACTTGGAGAGAAGCAAATTTACACTCAATTCCCTGAGGATAAATTTCCTCAAATCTGAAAATTAGGTAGTTGCTTTTCATTTGAATTTTTGATTGTGACAGGTCTTACTCCCCTAGAAGGCGACCAAGCCCAAGACGACGGCCGTCTCCAAGGAGAAGGAGTCCTCCAAGGCGAATGCCTCCCCCACCAAGACACAGACGAAGCAGATCGCCTGTGAGGCGGTAAGATTCTCTTTTTCTGAGACATCCAAAAATGTTATACTTACGTGTAGAAGGGAACATTAGTTTCAAGGAAGGAGTGTTATCAAAATCACTTTGTTTATCTTATCTCAGTACTGTCAGTAATACATGATTTAAGTGAAGTGAAAACTGCGGTGTTGTATTTCATAAGTAAGTGGGGCGGGACTTACTAGTAGCTGTGGAATGATTTCTTTCGAATTGAAATTAGTGGTAAGAATCGCACTTTTCAAAAAAGTGGCATCTTCAGAACTTGAAACGGGTCTTGATAGCTCCCAGCATAGACGGATGTGACATCTTTTGTGACTGTTTTTTTCCCACCCTGGGGGAAAAGTTAGAACAAGTTACTCTGGATTTTACTTTTGGGGAGTTTTTAAATTATGACTCACTGTTCCATCGCATAAAGTTACGGTCAGAATTAAACTTTGACTTGAAATGTATTTCTTCATATTCTTTTGATTTAATAAAAATAAAAAATCTTTTAAGGTCTGCTCTTTGGTGTTGAAAGTTATTTTTGACAGAATGAGCAGTTGTTATAGTAGGAAAGCTGAGTTGCACTGCAGAGAATTATATGCTTAGGGCAATGTCAAAATAGAGGTTTGTGTTCATAGGAAGAGAATAGATTCCTATCCTCTTCATAGGAGAGATGTGCTTAAAGTGGTGCTTCCTGTGTACAATAGTTCTTCCTTTCTAAGAAGGAACGGTTCTTCCTTTTTTTTTTTTTTTTTTGACAAGGTTATAAGTACTTTTTTGAGTTTGTAAAGGTGCTCATTTCGCACAGTTATTGTGCAAACTGTGAAAAGTATCAAACGTATGTTGCAAGATGTACAAGAGCTCCCTTTCAACAAATGTTTATCTCACTTAAGGTAGGGTTTCTTTTTTCCAGGTTCTCAGGAATTCTGCAGCCAAAGGTGGATTCTGCAGGTACACAATTGCAACAGAACTTGCCACAAATTTTGCCGCAGAATTCTAGAGGCCCTACCTTTTTAAAATTACAAAGTAAAGATAAAAGACTAAAACATAAGGATGGATATACTGATTCAGAATTGTTGTCTGAAATTTTTGTCTCCTGGTATAAAAACTTTTTAGCATACTTGCCCACTAAACTCTTAAATAGATCTGTTTTGAAGATCATTAAAACACATGTGCTAACATGGAGAATTCTCTTAACCATGCAAAAGTTAGAGAGCCCAAAGAAAACTAATTGCTCCCAGGAGAAAAGCTTAGTTGTAGTCTGTAGATTGACAGAAATTAAGCAAAGGTAACACTAACAATTTTTTTTTTCTCACTATAGTTTAAAAATAACAGTGAAAGATTGATTGTTAATCTCTTCTACAAACCACGTGTGGAAGGCTGTCCACCATGTTTTGGAAGTGCTGTTGTATGTGGCTCTCTCTATGTGCTTGCAAACAAATGCAATTCTGTGTTCATGTTCAAACATTTCCTAAGCTGACTAGTCAGTGTCTAATGTTATGCTTGATTTGCAGGAGAAGACGGTCATCAGCATCTTTATCTGGCAGTAGCTCTTCCTCATCCTCCTCACGTTCCCGATCACCACCAAAGAAACCACCTAAAAGAACCGTATCCAGTCCTCCTCGTAAAACACGTAGGCTCTCTCCTTCTGCAAGCCCTCCTAGGCGGAGGCACAGACCATCCCCACCAGCAAGTCCACCTCCAAAACCACGTAGATCTCCAACACCTCAGCAGTCAAATCGTACAAGAAAAAGCCGTGGCTCTGTTTCGCCTGGCAGAGCATCAGGTAACAAATAAAAATTTCTTTCAGCAGCTTTATCTCTTTGTACTGTCATTTACTCAAAGATAGTGTCTACGACTTGTGTGAGCAGAAAAGCATGCATAGATGTAAAAAAAAAAAAAAAAAAAAAAAAAAAAATTACAGTAAAGTTATTTGACTTTCTTTTAGCGCCCAAACATAAGAGTACTGAAAAAAGAGAATCTCCTTCACCAGCACCAAAACCAAGGAAGGCTGAGCTGTCTGAATCAGGTATGGTTCTCATTTTTCAACACTGGTTTTGGGTGGGGTTTTTAATCAAAGATGTGTGACAGTAAAAGGCACTAGTAAAGTGCTGAACCCTGTTGATAAACTGGCATGGAAAGAAAGTTTTCAGAAGCATAAAAATGATCACTCATACTGCCTCAGATCTTCCATCTGAGCTTTCTTGGAAAAAGCTCAGCCAAAGTGTACTCCAGACTCAAAGCTATCTTAAGATGAGTGGGGGGAAAAAAAAAAGCATGCTTAATCTACTATAAGATGACATTGCTTCTGCCTGAATAAGGCAAATTTGTATTTTTAATTTAAATATTCTGTCCATGTATTTACCTTTTCAGAAGAAGATAAAGGAGGTAAAATGGCTGCAGCAGATTCTGTGCAACAGAGGCGTCAGTACAGAAGGCAAAATCAACAGTCTTCATCTGGTATGGATAATGTACATTTCCTGAAACTGGATTGAAGTTTACTTTTGCAGGAAGTTATAAGTTCAAATTTTGATTAAAATTATTTGCTGTGTGCACTGTAGTGCTATTGTATCACTCACAATGAAGTGACTTTAATTACTGCTCACACTATGTTCATGAAGAATAAAGTTAAATTTTTGAAGGTTATGTTATGTCTCTTGTTATGGGTTTGCGTCTTTAAAAGTTGCACTTCTAAACTCTTAATCATCACACAGAAATATTGTTTACTATGGTTTACTTAATCTATTGTTGCGGTAGGTTATTTCCTGATATTTTGGACTCTTGCATGCTTGAGGTCAGTAAATTAACCTGGACTTAGTGTAGGTTTTTGTCCATTTAGTGCTTCTATATGCAACAGCAGTTCACTTTTTAAATTACTTGGCTAGTTAAATTTTATGTGGACAATTAGGTTGCTTTAAATGTTTTTACCCAGCTCTGATGGATTTATTTATTTCTTCAACTAACATTTGTAGTTGAACTTCTAAACAGAGGCTTCTTATTTTGCAGGAGTTGGAGGTTAGTAGTTTAAACAGCAGTATAATCATATCAGTAACTGTGTAATGAGTGTCATGAGAATCATTTTCCAGAGAATAATTCCTTCTACATTTATAGATTCTGGTTCCTCATCTTCATCTGAAGAGGAAAGACCTAAAAGATCCAATGTGAAGAATGGGGAAGTTGGTAGACGCCGACGCCATTCACATTCACGCAGTCCATCACCGTCTCCACGAAAACGACAGAAGGAATCCTCCCCTCGGTGAGTTGAGCATAACTGATGTCTTTTTTTTCTGTAACTGTTTAGTTAATGTTGTGTGTCTGCTATGCAGCTGTCAGCAACTACCCAAAAGAATTGTCATGCTCAGCCCAAAATTGTGCAAGCAGATAAAGATAATCCTTTTTCTCCAAAGTAACTTACAAAAGAAAAAGAGGATCTCAATGCTGGTTATAGCAAGCTTCCTTTATAGTGTTATGATTGTGTTGTGGGGTGTAATACTTTATGAAAAGCCCCCACTATAAACTAAGCTTGTGGAAAAGTTCATGTAATTCTCTTAAAATTGCCAGCCTTTGGAAATCACAAAGATAAATTATACTTTTTTTTTTAAATACGGACTGCTTTTTATTCTCTTACCTTGAAGCGTCTACCACTGCCTGTCATAATTGGGATGCTGGGTTAGATGGACCCTTTGTCTCTTTCAAGATTACATTCTTCTTAAGCTTGTTTGTTGCCGATTATCCTGAACTTTATTTGAACTTACTCACTTTTGCCTCAGATATATGGCAGTTAGATATTTTTTTCATTTTTGTTTTTTCTCCACTGCTATCAGGATGCAGATGGAAAAGAGGTGGCAATCGCCAGTGATGAAAAGGTTGGTTAGAAATTAATCTGTTAAACAGGATTTGCATACTGAAAATCATTTAGAAAGGCTCTAACCTATTTTGTTATGGATAAGTACTTCTGTCCTTTGGATCTGCATGATCAAAGCAGTAGGATGAGGGAAATTCAGACTGATCTGTTCCTTGATGGATCTGGGACCATTTCATTTGCAGGAAAAAAAAAAGGCCCAACAACAAAAGAAATACCCGCCTTACCTCCTGAAGGAGATACTACCTGTTAGTTCAAATAAGCCTGTTAACAGCTAATAACGCTAACGTTCTTACTGATGATCACCCATGTGAGCACTCTGTGGTTAAGACCTAGCTAGAATATGGTTGCAGTATACATAATGGTGTGAGATTAAGCGTGACTACTTCTACCAGTGTAGTCCATTCTAATCGTATATCTTGTCATTTATCAAACAATTCTATGTAAAACAGATTTGAATTCAAAGGTCTTAAAACTATTTTGCAGCATACTAAATTCACTTATTACCTATTGTGTAAATGCTTAAACACGTTTAAGCAGGTCAACCATGACACTTGGAGACTGGTATTTTTCCTTATCATAAAAGAATGTTGTGTTTTGGAGTAAACTCTTATCTATAGAAAGTGTAACTCATTGCCTTGGAGAACAACAGCCAGGGAAGAATGTGTTTTTTCTTTACGAAATGCCAGTTTTTCTCCCTTTATAACTCCAGGAAAGTGCAAGTTTTATTGAAATTTCCCCCGAAGTCTGTTAAACCTTATCTTGGAGAGCAGAAAATGGCTCATTTTGTGAATAATTTGAATGCAGATAGCTGCAGTTTAGCAACAACTCTGATTATTATTAGCATCCCAAGAAATAAGTAATTTTGGATTTCAGATCCATAGACGAGCCGTCTTCAAGAGTACCGTTTCGCACTATGTTTAAATTGATCCAACTTGAGACTGCTGCTGAAAGCGTTCCCAGTTTCTCCCTTATCTTAGACCTAGCAATCATGTTACTGCATGATGACTGAGAGATTTTTTTGTTGTTGTTGTCGGATCAGTAAGCTGGTCTGACTCATTAGATGATCACTAGATTCGGAGCAAGGAAAGTGACAGAAATGAGCTTTCAGGAGAAGAAAGTATGAGAGACTGGGGCTTCCTCTTTGGCCGCAGGATGCGAATAGATCAGGTTAAGCAGAATGTGAAATTCTCATGACTGATGTTGTGGGCTCTGAAAAATTACAGTAAAAATATATATTATCTCACACTCTTTAGAAGGACTTGGATATGTCCCTTTTTTTTTCCCATTAGTGGTTCTAGTAGAATTAGAAGTGCACGAGTGAGATGGTATTGTATAGTGAAAGCATCCCAATAAAAAAAAAAAGTATCTCACAGCACAGCTGCAGTTTTTTCTGAGTAATCCCTTTATCTTTTTAGTAGGAGGAGGAGAAGTCCATCGCCCCCACCAGCCAGGCGACGGCGCTCTCCTTCACCTGCCCCTCCTCCTAGGCGACGGCGATCACCTTCGTTGCCTCGCCGAAGGTACTGTATTGCATTTTTGTCATGAAGTGGTTGCTTTTGGTTTGTTGACTTCTAATTATGATGTGTAAAAAGAAATGCCGTGATTTTGGAAACCAGTTCCTTGGTCCTCAGCTTACTGAGGGGAATGTAGTTTTTTGCTATTGAGGTTTCCTGCAGTAGGTATGTAGTCTGGATATAATTTGATTGCGGTATCAGGTACTAAATAACATCCATTAAGCTGATTTTCCAAAAACTTTTTTATTAAATAAAGTTTTAAAGAGTTTTTAGAGGGACACTCATGTAATCACTTGTAACTAATTCACATGGCTGTGTGGCACCTGAACATTTGTTTTCTTTCTAGATCTCCATCACCACCCCCACGCAGACGCTCGCCTTCTCCGCGGAGATACTCTCCACCGATACAGAGACGATATTCTCCTTCTCCACCTCCTAAGAGAAGAACGGCTTCTCCTCCTCCTCCCCCTAAACGACGGGCATCACCTTCTCCACAGTCAAAACGCAGAGTCTCCCATTCGCCACCGCCAAAACAAAGGAGCTCTCCAGCTGCTAAAAGGCGTTCACCTTCGATATCTTCCAAGCACAGGAAGGGTTCTCCTCCCAGTAGGTCTAATCGGGAAACACGTTCTCCACCACAAAACAAAAGGCATTCACCTTCGCCAAGGCCTAGAGCTTCTCATACCTCTGCAAGCCCACCACCACTGAGAAGGGGAGCTTCAGCTTCACCCCAGAGAAGACAGTCTCCATCTCCAAGCACTAGACCCATCAGGAGGGTGTCAAGAACACCAGAACCGAAGAAGACAAAGTAAAAAGACCATCTTATTTGTTGTTGTTGGTTTGGTTTGTTTGTTTGAGAATAGCTAGGGGATCACATGAAAATGGTTCTCATGTATCTTGAGGTTGCTCAAGCCGTGGGGGCTCTGTTTGGCTTCCACTTTCATACAGCCAACCCATAAGTGATTTTTCTGAAGCTTATTTTGATAGGTGCTTCCAATCTTACTAAGTGCAGCATGGAGAGAAGCATTAAAGAGGCTGTAGAGTCCAAGAGGTCTTTTAGTAGCACAACAAAGCACTGGGAGTGAGCAGATAAAAACTTAGAAGTTTGTTCCTAGCTTTGCTTAAAGCAGAATGAACTTTGTCTTATTTTAAAGCTAACTGCAGAAGGAAACTGATGCTTCTAATTAGCTCATAAATAATTTCCTGCATCGTCGTATAAAAATACTTAAAATTTTAGCGGTTGTCTTTAGTGTAATGCTGCTATTATGAACAGATTGTCAAGAGTATGGTGCTGGCTTGTTCTTTCTGAAAAGAAATGTGGCTGAACATAATGGTTTGCACTCTTTCTTCATTGGATGGTAAAATGGCATTGCTATTCTCTTGAGTTTTAATGGGGTTATAAATTAGTCATATCAGAAAAAAAGGGAGCAATCATTCCTCAACAACAATAGCTTTATTGTTTAACAAGCTATCAAGTTGCAATATCCTTTTGCATTACGGATGCACAGTGGTGTAAGATCGTTCTGCCCTTTGTAACATATGCCAGCACAGTAACTAATTTCTTTTTAAGTGGCTGCTTAACCAAGTTAGAAATACATATGTTCATTTGACTTTAATTTTTACTTCCTTGTTTCATCTCTTATATCTCTAACACTAGAACCTAAGTGCGGCTTTTCTGTTTTCAAGGGCTTCCACACCAAGTCCACGATCTGCAAGACGGGTGTCTTCATCACGGTCTGCATCAGGATCACCTGAGCCAGCTTCAAAAAAACATCAAGGACCTCCATCTCCTACTCGATCTCGTTCCCCTTCTGCAAACTGGTCACCTGCGAAAAAGGCTAAAAGTCCAACTCAGAGCCCATCACCTGCAAGGGTATTTGTTTGCTAAGAAAAGCAATAGTGTTTTGGGTTACATGGCAAGTTATTTTCATAAAGATTTAATTGCTGAACAGCTCTAAGCTTATTCACATGGCAAAATGAAAAATAGCCTTCGAGTGATTTTTTGTAGTTAAAAAATTCTTAAACAGTTTGCAACACAAATATTTCAGCCTTAACATTTCTGAGTCTGAAAAAAAGTGCTGTTATAAATTTTAACTTCTGAAACAAAAGACTTTCTCATTTCATGAAGTTCCTGGGATTACTTAACAAGTATACTTCACTTGTAATGAGTTTCATGGTCTACAGGTGAGGCGGTCTTATGCCTAGCAGTCTTACGTGCAAACTATTCATGATAGGAAGAGAAGAGATTATTTGGCATAATTATCTGTTCTGTGACTGTTTCCTAGGGACATTTAATTTCTTTGCCAGAGGCGTGTTTTAGGGAGTTAGATTCCACCTGCATTCTTCATTTCTATGGAGAGGTTTGCATGTCATTGCTGTGACAAGCATACTGAGTTTGCATGGTGGTGTTCTGTATTCAGACACAGCACAGCTGTGCATCACAGTATCTGTCTTGTGGGATTGCTACTGTCAATTCGCTGGCAATGTGACTTTCCACCAGTTCCGAAGGCAGTCTGGAGTTTACTGAGTTTCAGAAGTTGCACAGTCCATCTGAATTGTCCAATATGGTTGTGGGTTTGTTTCAACAGAATTCTGAAGTTTTGGGAATGAGTTGTATCTGTTGAATTGTTTGTTACAGAATTCAGATCAAGAAGGGGGTGGAAAGAAGAAAAAGAAAAAGAAGGATAAGAAGCATAAAAAGGATAAAAAGCACAAGAAACACAAAAAACATAAGAAGGAAAAGGCTGCAGCGGCTGCAGCAGCTGCTGCTGTGGCTGCAGCAGATACCACCTCAGCACAGGAAGAACAGGAAGCAGAGACAGAACCCAAAAAGGTAGGAATTTGGTACCTTTGTTTTACTTTTTCAGAGTCCAATATAATGACATAGATGGAGATGAGTTTACACAGTACTCTTGGTAGCAAATAGCAATCTTACCTCAGAAATACAGCATAGTGTCCCATGATTGATGATTTACGATACTGGGAGGGCTGCAGCCTGGCTTGGCTTTCAGTGTTTGAAGAAATGCTTTCTCTTTGTTTCAAGGAGACAGAAAGTGAGCCAGAGGACAACCTCGATGATCTAGAAAAACACCTGCGAGAGAAGGCATTGAGGTCAATGAGGAAGGCGCAAGTGTCACCACCATCTTAGGCTGAATCCTTTGATATAATGTACATTTTTTTGGTTTGTACTCAGAATTCAATTTCAAATTGCTAAATGTGTTTGAGCTTTAGAATATAACATTTGTTGTAATAATTGCTAGGTTGAGGTTCACCATGTACAAAGGGCATGGATTTACATTACAAAAGGTGTCCACAGTGTACTAGTGACATTCTTTCATTGACAGTCAACATAATTTCGTTTAGAGTGAGACTTCTTAGAAGCAGTAGGAATTTGTTTTGAAGGTTTTAAACATGACCGTCAATTCCCTAGTTTCTTTGAAATTCAACAAAGCCTTTAGAATAATTTGTGAGGATCTCATTTGACTTCTTTTGTATCCACTTACATTATGCTACTAACCTTTGTGGTTTGTAAGCTTGCCCAGAAGTAAAACCACTGCAGAATTACCAAGGAAGTACATATATTTTAATGCTTTCTACTGTTGCCTGTACAGTCTCCATTAAAGCGAATCAAGAATAGCAATTTAGAGTGGTACATAAATGAAAGCATGTTGTTTACCAGGACACTGTGGGTTTATATTGATGTAACATGTTGATTTGGAACACTGGAATTTCATTTGTATTTTTATGTTCTTTTTTTAAAGGGCAGTTTCCATGATCAGCAGTCCCAGAAAAATTCCTTCAGTTAACATAAATTTTGTTTGTGAGATGTCGTTGCCCCATTCATAAATCTTGTCTCGTTGCGGTTCTTCTGAATGGTATAAGCAACTTTCAGAGATGTGGTCTTTGAAAGTTTGAGGAACCTGAACTTTGGATATTGTCATGTTTTCACTGTTTTTTGTTTTTGTTTTTTTAACTAAAGCTATATAAAGCTTGTGGATTAAACAAAATAAATTTCTAAATTTAAACAGATGTTGGCTATTTTTGTATGAACACTTACCTTTGCTAATCAGCTTTCTTTTGTACAGGGTTGAAAAATACAAAGATAAGAAAAATTATTTGATCCAGTATGCTGACTTTTCAAAAATTGGGACTTTTTTTTTAACTGCCCTATGGGTAGCAGAAATAGCCCTTTGTTAGTTCAGTGGTGCTCCTGATGTATCTTAACTGGTGCTCTTGCAAAGCAAGAGTAAAACAATCTTGCCTGGTCAGCACTCTGTTGGGATGGATAACTTCTAAAAATAAACAAAAAAAAAAAACCCCACACAAAAACAAGGTTAGTTTGCAAGTGAAAATTGCTTGTCATAGTAAGTAGAATGTTTCAAAGTATTGCGAAAATTCATGACTTAAATGGCAAGTTTGCATTAATTTAGTTAATTAACTTTGGTCATGTAAACACTGGTTTGAATGCTAGTCTAAAGAATCCTGGTGGCTCACTGTCTTGTATAGTCATATTTGAAACTTGGTGGATTGCTGCTGTCAAATTTTTTTAAAAATTCAAGCTCTGGTTCTGATATCAAGTCAATCCTTGAGTCTAAGGCACCTCTGGAAGGAGGACTGGAATGTGCTTCTGAAAATTTTGTCCTACGTCTGAAGTAGATGTGGTGTGCACAATTAAGTATAGATATTTGATTAGTCTTTTTACTTGACATTGTGTAGGGTTTTAAAAATAAAACATATTATGTAGATACCAGATGGAAGGGATATCTTTAAAGTTGCTTCTTTCTGCATTTCCTTATGCTGAATCTTTCCTTTCTTAGCCCAAGTATGCATTGAATGCTAAAGTGCTTGTAAAGTTAGTTTATCAACACTTCAGTGTTGAGTATCATCTGTTATTATATGTGTATAATAAATTCCAAGAGCTTTCTGGACAAACACATTTTGAAAAATACATCTGAGTGAATTTGGTGCTATGAAACTAGAGTCTAAGAATGTATTGTGCTAACGTCATCACTTCGTTCTCTCTTCCATGTGATGTTCCTTGGCAGCACAAATTATTCTGAAATTCAGTCTTAAAAGACTGTACATGTACAGTCCTCACAAGGAGTTGATGTTTCATTCTTTACAATCTCCGTCTTACTTTCATATGGGTTTTGTGACCTCTGTGTGCCTTTTAATCTTTGGAGTAATAGAAGTTCTTTAAATACGTATTCTATACCTGAGTCACTGACAGCTTATCTTTCCTTATTCCTATTTTTCATCTCCTGCCTCCAGGACTGCACTTTGATAAAGGACTTCACTGTTGATTATGGACAACCCATGAAGTCAGAACTTCCCAAGACTCAGGTGTTCACCCACCCTTTTCTCCCCTTGGAGTTTTGATTCTTAGGTGCACACCCTCTTTTATTTTTTTCTTTTGAATGTCTATTTGTAAAGAATAATTTGTTTGAAAAGAGCAATTAAGTACACTTTTCAAGAAGAATTTCACTTTTAAATAAAATTTAGCTTAATATTTAGATTCATTCCTACTGTAGCCATATCACGTTGCGGTCACGTAGTAGCAAGACACCTCATCGTCTTTTATTACACCATTTCTTGCTGTTCCGAGTACCATTGTATGGATACTTTTAGTCCAAAATCACTCTAGGATGATAGCCTTTGGTGTTTGTGTCTGTACTGTGGATTTTTGTAATGGTGAACTGTTGACTTAGATCATTGAATTCCTCTCTTGATTGTCTAATTGAGATCACATCATCCAAGGTCAAACTTGTCTGATCTGTTTACCACTTAATGTTCTTGGTTAACCTTTTATCTCTGTTCCTCAACCCTTTTTGTAGTCATGCTGTTGTAGTTCACAAGATAACCATGTAGGATGCCTCGCACGATGTGGCAGAATCTCTGGTGCATAAATCGTGCTTGTTCTTTTTATTCTGAGTCTGTTAATGTTGTATGTCTACCTGTTAATCAAGGCTGCCTTCCTGAAATGACAGATAAGTGGGTTTGTACAACTGACTTGCTGGAACAACCACGTCTAACTACGTCGAATTGGACTGTAATAATTTAGATGAAAATGACTCCACAGGAGTGAGTGTAAGGATGAAATGAGTCATTGACAGTTTGATATCTGTAGTTCATAGTAAAGAAAGATGTATTTGTTGTGTCAACAGATGTGACAATAGCAGGGGTGCGTGCAATAGTTTATAGAAACTCAGACTATTAAATTTTTCCATTTGTGTGATTTTAGAAATTTGCCTAGTGAGTTCTTCATGGACCAGCTTCCTGAGCTTCACCAAAAGTTTTACATTCAAACTAATTTGTGAATTGCCTTAATGTTCAGGACAGAGGCTGTTCCATTGGTTTGGAAAATGTCTAGTACTCTTGAAGGCTGATGTAGTCTGAATGATAAATAACATCACTAAGGCAGAGTTCTCTGCTTAGAGCCATAACTGTAAAATTTTGCACATTAAAGCTTGCTCAGCTGCACATTGACAAATTGATCTGCCAAGCAGAGACTCAGAGCTGGAGAACTGGCTAGTGTAGGCTATGACATGAGCTGCATTAACTTGGAGCAGCTTAAATATCGTGCATTTTTACACTCTGCTGACTTCATTCCACAAACACCAAGCCTACTAATATGTATGTTTTTGTACAGAAAGTAGTGCTGTTGAAAGTAGCTTTTAGCAGGGCATTGGACTGTATTTTGATGGAGTTTAAGTTCAGATGTTGAGTGTGATAGCATCTTTTAGTATAAGATCGTTTGCTCATAAAACCTTGAATAGTATCCAGCATTGACAACAACACGATTCAGTTGTCAACCTGAGTGCAAAACTGTAGTACAGACTTTGGCAGGCAAGGGGGATCTGCCACTTCTTAGCGTTATGTTCCAGCTTCTTTCACTTTGCTGGAAGGCAGCTTGGTTTCCCTGTTGTACCTTTTTTTTTTTTTTTTGCCTGTCATTCACAGAACTTTACAGTGGAATTGTTTTTCTCCTCTTGATCAGGTCTCAGTCATTGTAATAAATTACAATGAAAGTGTAGTATATTGTTTTAAGAAAACTAAACAGATTCTCAAATCTGAGAACAATAGGCAGTTGTATATTTCCAGACTTTGATCAACAATTTGACTTTTGAACTTACTGCTTCAGCTCTCCTAGAATGAGTTCAAAGAGGTCGTATGTTCGAGTCCATTTTGCAGCAGCATGAAGCAAGAAGATACTGTTCTCTATCCTGGTGGCTGGAGTAGTCCTGTAACAGTGACTTTTATCTGAGCTCTTTGTCTCAGAAATCAGATAGTCAGCTGCTTAAAGTACAGCACGAATATTGCCTATTCCTCCTGTTTTACGTTCTCAAATGCATAAGGTATGTAAACTGCTTAACTTGTAGCACAGTGTTTGTTTCAAGGTATATTCTCGTCAAAATAAGCAGTCTGACTTCTGTTTTCTCTTGTTCGGGTTTAGTTCTGACTTAGTAATATTGCTTTCCAGTAAAAGTGAAGCTTAGCTAACGTTCATCACCACGCTTAAGAAGCTTATGGTCCACTTAAGGTGTTTTGTTTGCTTCGTTTGTTGCTTAGAGCTAATCAACAAGGGTGAGGTCTTATTTCAATGGCCTTAAAATAGTAGAACAACCAACACATAGCTAGCGGTGATCTTTGTTCAGAGAGGTGGTCCTCAGTCTATTCACTGCAGATTTATTATTAACACATTTGTCTGTATTGCAGGGTTGGTTGGAGGAAGCTAATGCAAGTGGATAGTTCCGTAGGTAACTGAGATGCTCTGTGAGTGTGCTGTGTCATTTGGCAGCTGAAGATACAAGAAAAGGGATTCAGCTTGGAGGATCTGTGTGCTTTTACCTTCACAGGGTTTGTTTGTTTGTTTTGCATAAATGCAAGCTGCAATGATCACAGGTCCGTGCCTCTTCTGATATCCTCGAGTGAGTGGAGTGAATTAGAAGCTGCTACCCCCTGGCCAGACTTTGCCAGAGCAGGATGCACTTGCGAGTGCATTTCACCAGGTGGGGCTCAGAGCAGGAGGCAGGGCTGTGCTGGGTGGCTGTCAAAGGATGGAGGAGGGGAAAAAAGACACCTCTGTAACTGGTGTCTTGCATTTAAGTCAAAACTACATTTCAGCATTTTTCAAGAGGAATCACCAATTAAAATTATATCCGTTAAAGTCTAATTTAGTTGCCTATTAAAAATTATACATGTAGAAACTTTCAGAAAAGGACACCAAGAAGAAAAGTGTGAATCCTTAGCGTTACAACCATTGGTGTGGAACTTGAGCCTGACCAAATACCCGAAGACTTGGGTGTTTTGGTGGGGTAAAAGTTTTTAATAAAATTGTAAAATAGTCTTTAAGTAGGGGTTCTTCACAGTGTGAGAAAGCATTAGTTGCTGGACTTGCTTGCCCCATTCACTAAAACATTGCCTATTGTTCTTAATGTTCTTAATGAAGAACACTGATGCATATGTATATCCATCAAAGTAGTAAACATTTTCCTGAAGAAAAACATAGAAAGTATACCAAACTTTACCAAAGCTGTTTTAAGCATTGCACATGTTGAAGAAAAGGTGTTTCCTGCCATCTTGAACTTGGAAAGAACAGCAAGAAAATACAAAATGCAAAATTCATCCAAACGGATTCAATTTCAGGCACTGAAGTAGCAGGCAGACTAAGCTTGTCCACAAACCTACCGAAGTAGCATGGGAATTGTTCAACTGTTCAGCTTTTGAAGAGGAAAATGGCTGTTAAGATCATCAGTCATAGCTAAATAACTGCAGGAGGAAAAAAAAAAGTTCTCATGTTTTGTTTTGATTAACTCTCACCTAAATGCAGTTTGGAAAAATAATGAGTAAAAGGAGAAGAAAAAAAGAAAGAGGTATTTAACAAAATCTAAATGTATGTATGTTAACTGTGTGGTAACCACTTACAAGCATGCAGGGAAGGTGTATCAAGCTTACAAAAAATAGCATCAAATTTAGAGTAGAGACCCATAGAGCTGTAAACCACATGCCTAGAGGTTATATCAGTTACTTTCCTTAAAGAAAAATGAAACTAAAAATGCAAAATAGGATAGAACTGATTAGTTGAAAAGACGCTTCCTGTCTACTAATTTAAATCGGTATTTAAATTAGTGATTTCAATTAATTCAAGCATGCTAATAGGAAACATTGATTACACCCATCCCTCCTTGAGCAAGAGAAAACGAGGAGCTCTCGGCCTCGTGCTAGAACAGATCTCAATGTCTTCAGTGCTGGTGCTTTGGGAAATTTGGTGCTGACTGCTATTGGAGACAAGACGGTGGATTACACAGGGACAGCCTGAGCCATTAGGGTAATTTCCATGTTGGCAGAGCCAACTCCGGCCCAGTGTACAGTAGCCACTTAATTAAACTTTGTATCTTCTCTTATCTGCTAGAGGGTTTGCCAGTATCTCACCAGTATGGGGCTGAACTGAAAGCTGTTGCTTAAGGGAGAAGGATTATAAGCAGTTTGCAGAACTAAAAGTACTGTTGGAGAAGAGGTAGGTTTTCTTTGATTTGTTTTTTTAAATATTTCATTTAAAAACATGAGCTGCAACATGCTTCTTATCGGGTTTGCTGGTGTCTCATAGAGCTGAGAGGGGGCTGTGTCTGCGTAGCGAACAGGTATTGTACAGAGCCAGCTAGAGTGTACCAGGCAGGGGAAATGCTGTGAAAATGCAAATTCTTCCTTAGCTGGGAGTGTTGTATTTTATAAAGGGATGTGGCTGGTTCCTGGGGCAGGTGAGTCAGTCGTTTTACTCTCTCATTTAGCTGGGTGAAACTAGGATTAGAGGGCACAGTGACTCACAGTAACAGCGACCTTGTGCCATACGCACCCATTTGTTTAGCAATGGTTTACTTTTGTTTTCTGCTGAGGTTGTTTTTGATAACCCAAAAATCAGCTCTGTAGGAAACAGCATGCTGGCTCCCAAACCGGGACCGGCGTCAGTGCTGGCAGCGCAGCCCCCGAGCAACTCGGGAGATTTGCCGCGGCGGGGAGGGTGGCTGAGCCTTCAGCGCAAGGTGCTTTAATCACAAAGTATTTGTCTTTGGAGTTTGTGTCGCGGCAGGTTCCCCAAGAATGGTGTTTTCTGTCATCTGGGATCAGTCCCTCGGGGTTTGCACATTGAACGCCTGCTGCAGCCAGTTGCGCGGGACTTGACCTCTGGGCCGTGAGCTGTCTCTCCAGGAACTGGGGGAGGCTGTGCAGTCTGGGGGGCTGCGGGGGAACAGGAATCGCTTTTAATTCCCACATCTGTTTCCCCACCCGGGGCACGCTGCGATACGCGATGTGATGAGTTAAGCAGCAGAAGGGATGTGGGTCCAGCTGAGTCCTTCCTCCTATACAAATGCAGGATGTATTTGCCCCTCGGGCAGAGCACTGTAGGTAGCCCTCGCTTGTGAAATCAATGCCGCCTTTGTGCGCCTCGCCTGCCCAAGCGCAGCTGTGCATTTTGTGAACAACAATTACTGGGCGGGAGAAGGGGCTCGCTGAGTGGCCACGAGGGCTGTGGGGCCGGCACCCCGACAGCGATACGGATGTGTGACCCAACCTGCTTAGAGAAGGATCTTGCTATTGCATTAAGGTAATAAATCCACAAGATAGGAGGTGCTTACGGAGAAATGGAGAAGGATGTTATCTGACAGATACTTGACTGCTCAGGTTGCTTTTTCCAGATACAGGAGAGGAGCGGGGCTGGCCTGGTGCACATGAGCCACGTCCACTACCCTGGGTGTGGGGTGGGAGCTGTGCTGGGCGATGCTTGTGGCAGACGAGGCTGGATAGCTCTGAATCCTTCTGTTTTACTTAAAAGAAAACACGGAAAACAGTGCTATCTTGGGCAAGCAACTGAGCGGAAAGAATTGTTCAATCCCTCTGCAAAAGCTTTGTGTTAAATCCAGAGGCAGAGCTTCAGCTCATGTAAATTGTTGTGGCTACATTGCAATAAATGGCGTTTTAGTTGCTGATGTCAGCTTGGGGATGGCCCCTGGAGAGAAGTTCCAGCTTGTGCAGCCAGACTTACGAAGCACGCGCATCACTTATCTGCTTGGCCAGATCTTCTTTCAAGTTTTCTCCCCACCCCTGAGCTGTGCTGATACCATACCCCACCCCGGGCCGTCCCCAACAGCGCCAATCTCAGCTGCCTTAGGGGTGCCCGTGCCCTGTGGTGTGGTGGAAGAAGTAAATGTCCCTGGCTCCTGGTGGGACAGACTATGCCTGGGCTCAGCTCTGCTTGGAAAGCTCGCAAAAGGGTATTTGGCTGGGGACAGCAGCTTTTTGTGATTCCTCATTCAGGTTTTAAAGATAATTGTCATCTGCTTCAAACGAATGACTGAATCTAGCAGAGCTGTTGTGAAAAATTTAGATCCCTTTTGTAAATAGCCCCCACATGCTTCCCCTCTCCAGAAGGGTTTCAGCTCCCATTAAAGATTGATAGTCTCTGTGTCAGCTGGACTTTAACTCAGAGTGGATTTGACTACTGATGTGAAAAAATTACCTTTGTCACTGCGAAGATATTTTTTTAATGAGACAGAAATGGTTTGGCTCCTTTCCAGCTTGTTGAAATCTTTGCAAGTCCACAGGCACCAACGCAAGGGGACTAGAAGAGAAAATTACATTAAGTGCATGACTGACAAAACAAAATTGAGCTCTTTCTTATTTATTTATTTTTACTCTATTGCAAGCATATGAATGAATCCTTCTATTATTTATGCTCGAGGATAAAGTGAGCTGTTCTCACAGCTTCTGGAGAAAGCAGACTCTACTTTCAGCTTCAACTCTTCTTTCCAGGCACAGAAAGTGGACACCTCACCATTATCCAGGACAGAGATAACTGAAGGCAGTTATGTGAAAATGGAGTAACTCACACGTTTTGTGGAAGACCTGGCAATTACCCAGGAGGAGACCAGCTCCGCGTGCCAAGGCATAGAACTGAGTGAGTGGCTCATGTTGGTGGTCTGTGGGTTCCCAGGGCCACGGCAGGGTAAAGTTCACTGCTGTGAGCGAGCTTCATCCTCCCGAGGGCTGTCAGACTGTTTCAGCTGGGGCATCCTGTGAGCTAAGTCACCCGAGTGTCGACTTACTGCTCTGGAATGGCGGATGGGGCAGCTCCAGCCCATCAGCTTGAGCTGAAAGTGCTGCTCTCCAGCTACGAAACTTTGCTACATCACTTGCCAAAATTGTGCTGCGTGCACAAAACACCTTGTCTCAAGGTTAGCCGTGCTGCCAGCAGGGACTTGGCCTTTCTCCAGCTGCTGCTTCCTTCCTCCCTGTCCTCAATGCAGCGTTCAGTGCCTTTCACTGCCTGCATGGCAGCTTGGAGAATCTGCAGCAAATGTTAATCTAATTTGCTGCTCACTGTCCTTTTCTGGTCATTTCTTGCTGGGTGAAAAGAGAAATTATGATGGTGCTGAGCTGAGGACACTGACTTGCTGTGTAAAGCTGGGCATAATGATGTAAATCATGGGATTGCTCTCTCCTGCCTCAGTTTCCCCATCAGTAAAATGTGTATGGCATTCCCTGATGGCATAATGAAGATTCATATTGATAAAATGTTTGGTGCTGCCCATGTGATTAACATAATTTTACAATAACTGAGACTCTTTTGGCAGTTAAAGGGACAGCTTTGCTGCAGCGACGCTGAGGAGCGGTACCTCTGAGTACCCTGGATCCATGGCAGAAGTACCCCAGGGCTTCGGGATGCGTTTGCTCATGTAGTGCTTTTCCTAAAACTCCACTGCTGGGAGAGCTGGTGCTGGGGTCCCCCATGGGCAGAGCCCAAATCTGGATAAAGTTCGGCGGGGGCGGGTGGAGCAGAGGAGGGGAGCGAAGCTTCATAGTTGCAGAGGTAAGAGCAAGCGGTGAAAGAAATACCCTTCTGGCTGTGCCGTTCACCCCCCTCCAGAAAAGCGTGCAGCGACGGGCCGCGTGCACGGGACAGGCTCGGGCTAGCCGGTGTCGCTGCCCCAGCGCTGCAGCTCGCTCCCCCAGGCCTTCCCCGCACCGCCACGGCCGGAGCACGGCTCTCAATGCCGCTATTGTGATCCCTGCGGCCGCTTGGCTCTGCCGGGAAAGGGGCCCCCGCTCCCCAGCCTTCTGAGTAAGCTGTAGTGGTTTTAGGTTAACAGACCTGAATAAAAGGCCCACGTACCCCTGCTCCTTCCCACACCCACTGCGATCACCACGGCTCTGCTTTGCCATGGATGTGTTGCACCCACCTGCCATCAACTACAAACCCATAGTTGATTTTGTCAAAAAAAATTTAGCATCTGTCGCTGGAAGTGAGGCCCCCAGAGGAACTAAAAATGCTCTGAAGTCCCCATCCCTGTCAACCTGATTTGTCTGGAGTACCTCTTCTCCCCAGAGGAGCCCAACGTGCTTTGCCACCGTGGCTGAGAGATTGTTCCAGTGATGCAGTTGGTGCATTGGGAGTGCTGGGGGCTTTGGGCTTGTGGGTTGTCCCCCCATCTGCTGCCTGTGCTGGACACATTTTCTAGCTGGATGAGCAGACGGACAGATCCTGGCATGATGCCACGTGGGTCTCCTCAGTTTTGAGGAGGAACCGAGGCAGTGTTTGCATGCAACCAGCAGCACCGGTTTCTCTTGGCTGATTGCAGTGGAGATTTGCCTGCGGAGCTGAGGAGGCTCCAGCCCCTTCTCCAGCTCCTCCCGTGTGGCCTTTGGGCTCCGCGCTGCCACCGTGCCCCGTCAGCGTCCGCGTGGCGGCTGCCCTCAGCACCGCCCAGAGACAGAGACGTTGAGATGCCAAATCAAGGAGCAGAGTTCCCCAACACCAGCTGTGGTGGCCTCTGCCGTGATGTGCCATGTGTTGGACCTTGGGCATGGGACCGAGGATGGGTGCGCTGCCACTGCCCTGCCTTGGAGTGGGCTGCTCTGGCTTTCCATGGCATGAAGGAGCTGAGAGGGGGCTGCACTAAAAGCTTGCAAGGAAATAACCCCTCGGAGGTCCCTGGTGGGATGGGGAGTCCCAGGCCAACCAGTTCCTGGGGGGTGGGGGTTAAGTGGAAATCAGCGGGTCTGGGTGTAACCAAACCTTGCGCAGGTTTTCTGCCCTAGAAACAGAGAATTGCCCTGCTGTGCTGAAGCCCAAGCAGCTGTGCACATTGAATTTCCCCCCGGGTTGTGTCCACTGATGCAATGCAAGGCGGGCGTCTTCTGATGTTACGACTGGATTAACAGGATAATGCCAAGGCAGATGGTGTGGCTCAGGGCGAATGCGGCTGGGACCTTCCCTTACTAAATGGGGATTTTGCCAAAATGTCCAGGGAGCCCTAAATCTGTCTGCCTTGGCGTGAGTGCCCTGCAGGCAGCCCGAGTGGCTGGACTCGTGGCTGGCGGCTCGGCCCCATCCTCCTGGGACAAGGGGTGTACAGAGAGTTGGATTTCTGCCTGCTGCCAACAGAGGATTTGGGTTTATTGTCTTAAAATGCACATCTCTGTTGTTAATGAGCAGCCAGGGTGTCATTTGAATTTAAATGATATCACAGATGCAGCCCTGCTAATTGCTCATTTGCTTACCCTCAGTGTTAAATTAGTAAAAGAAAACTGAATCATAGAAATTTCTTGTGCATCTAATTAGGAAGGTTGTAGAAAACAGACCGTGTTTGAACCCCCTTGGTACCAATGTTTGCACACTGCTGCACGGCTCTGTTTTGGTCCTGTTGCTCATCTTGCTGCTGTGAGCAGCTGGGGAAGCGACACAGATGGCCTAGAAATACTGCCATCCGTGGCCAGGACAGATGCAGAGGATTTAAAAGCGGAACGTGGCAGCAGCATTGGTGCTCAGAGGGATGCTGTGCGGAGCCTGGGGTGGGCTCCAGCAGCTCTTGTGCATGCAGCTCCCTGGTGCTGGGCTGGTCCCATGAGACAGAGGGATGGATGGATCAGCCCCTCGCACGTCTGCCCTGGTTTTGTGTCCAAACTTTGGGCTCTGTCTGTTATCATAGCTTAGTAGGAGCCTGAGTAGGATCGCTACAGGACTGTCTTGTAGTGATCATTACACAGAAAAACCACTGGGGTAAAGAGGTGATTATTAAAATTGCAAAATCAAATACCCTGTGTTCAGAAATACCTGAATTTCAGCCTGAGCAGGTAGGGCGTGTGCTGCGAATAACAGGCTCTTGTAATGGGAAGATTTGGGAAATCTTGCTTCTGCCTGCAGGATTGTTGTTCTCCCCATCTGCAGGGTGAAAGTGGCTTCACTGTGAGAAGGACCGCAGCTGCTTCTGTGAGTTTTTAAGCTGTGACTCAAGAGGTTCAAGTTCAGGTCTCCATCCTCCAGTGGGCATATCGGGGCTTTGGGCACGTCATTTCTTTGGCACAGCAGCGCCTGCAAGGTTTAAAGAAGGTGGAGGAGTTTCTGTTACTGTGTTTAGAGAGCTGCTAGCACTATAGGCGTTGCTGCAATCCAAATAATTTTATCAATAAGACTATTTCTAAGTCCTTGTAGGATTGCAAGGCCTTGTCTTTTCTTCCCAACCACATTTCCTTTTCTTTTTCAAGTCCTTTGAAAAAAAGTCTGGCTCCTTCCTCCGTGACTCAGATAGGAGGAAATGAAATCCACATTCATCATGTCACCGCTTGAGTCAGCTCAGCACTTACGCCATTAGTCTGGAGCAGGCTGGCTACATGGTGGGTGTTTGCTTTTGTGTCTTGTGATGACTGCAATTAATCTTGGATCTGGACTTTGCCCAAAGAACCACCTGGAAGGCTCGGGGGTGTTTGGACGCCTCCTTCTTCGTGCGGGGCTTCTCCCCACCCCAGGAGGCCCCTCCTGGCCAGCACTACAGTGCCAGGGCAGCGGCCGCGGGGCTGAGCTGGGCGGGCAGCAGCCTGCGAGCACCCCGCGGTCGCTCCTGCGCCCCGAGCCCCCTCCTGTGCGCGGCGTGGGCTGCTGCGGCCCCTCACGCTGTGAGACGCACCGCTGCGGGACCCGCTGCTATGTCGGCGATCCCGGGGCAAACTACTCGACTCGCCCGGCTGGTCCCCTAGGAGGAGGAACTCATCGCACTCCTGTGTTTCGGTGGCCCCTCTGAACCAAGCTGCTGACACGCGCCCTGCCAGGTCAGTGAAGGCTCTGCCAGGTTGGGGCAGGGGCCAATTTTGTTCCAGGTGTGCGGATAACAAGATAAAGAGATTTCAGACCCCAGGTGCAAGTTCAGTATCAGCATATATCACATACATCGCAGTGAGATGAGCAGAGGCCACGAGCAATCTGCTCGCTTTGCCCTCTCCCTCCCTTTGCCAGCTCCAAGCTGCGGGGCCGCACTGTGCACCCCTGTGGGCTGCGTGCTCCTGGCTCGGGTTGTCCTTCAGTGCTGCAAGGCTGTCGGGCTTCATGGGGCTTACACACAAGAGCAGAAAGCAGCCCCTTCCCTCCCGGAAGGCCTTTCTCCCGTGCTTGAGGCTTTGCTGTGGGGCAGAGGATATCAGTGGTCTGTTTACTGATGAAAAAACACAGTGGTTTGTATTTCTAAAAGTGACAGTCCTGCAATAAATTGGGATGGATTATCAGGTGCCTACAATGATTGCGTGGTTTTGTATCAAACAAGCATGGGGATAACAAGCTTTAGGTGGTTTTTTTGTCTTTTTTTTTTTTCTGATGTTAACCTACAACCCAGAAAGAAAATATACCGGCTCAGTGCCGTTACTTTAATTGGACTGATGCTCTGCAGATGCTGTTTGCAGGTTGACGAAGGGGTGGTGCTTCCACCCTCTGCTCACACACAACGGAGCACACAGCGCACCAGAGGCTGTCGGTGTTTACGCTGCTTTTTGACATGAGATCTTCCCCCAGGGTCTTTTACAGGACTTCCAGACTGTTAAAAAGCCACATCAAAAAGCATTTCTTCCGTTTAAGCTTCATGACAGAAGCCAGTCCGTGGTGTTGAAACCCAGCTGGGAGCTGCTTAGATATTATTTAGAGTTCATTAGGGGAGTCCCCAGCTACTGGCAACTTTCAAGCTTTTCACATTGCACTATGATGGAAATCCAGGAGGAAACACAGGTGGTGGCATTTGATTGCTGCACTTCAGTGTAGTGCGGCAGATTTAACCACTTAATCAACCGAAGCCAGACAAACGGTATATTGAGAGAAGCAGGTTGTCTAGTGTCTTTTTCTTTAACAAAATCAGATCGTCATTCCAGCTCTTTGAATCACCCAGAGACTAAACTTAAAATAGTCAATGCCCTTAATTTATTTACTTTCAGGCAACTTCTGTGCGTTAAGGATAGAGAAGTGTGGATTTTATTTAAGGAGGTGAGGAAAAGGTCTTTTTTTTTTTTTTTCCAAATAAACTTTAAAACCAGCACTGCAATAGATTTTGTTTTTTTCTTGAAGGAGCCCCAGGTGCGTGTGCAGGCTCAGCAGAGACGTGTCCCGGGAGGGTCCCGGTGCCCACATGCGGCACCCAGCTTCCTTCTCGCGTAGCTGAGGGTCCAGCTCTCGCCCTTGGTCCTTTCCAGGTCCCTCTCTACAAAGTGTGAAGCTGAAATCTTTAAATGTGCTTCCTGGTGCTAACAGTACAGGAAAAACCATTGCAGCCTTTGCAGCCTGTGCCAATATCAGAATTTTAGAAGCAGGGCAGTAACAAGTACATGGAGAGGCGACAGCCTCCTGCTGGAAGAGGAGAGCCGGGTGTTCGGTTACCTGCGCTGTACGTGTGGTCCTCAGAGACAACTTTCCTTTTCCTCTCCTTGGATATCGCCTCCAAAGGCAGCAAGATGCTGAGCAATTTCACTTTCCCAATGTTTCAGCGACTCTAAAGGAAGCGAGGTGAAAACTCTGCCTGTGTCAGCGTTCCTGCAAACCTGCCCCCACCATGCCTCAGTTAAGGGGACCTAACACAGCCCAGGGAAACCTGCAGACAATGCATGCTTTGTCCACCTCTGTTCTCCTTGGGTGCCATGAGATGCCGAGTCCAAGCATTTAACCACAAAATGCATTAATTACTGTCCAGCTCCCTGGGGTAAGGACCATATGCCAGTAACCAGAAAAAAGCATGCTATTGCATGGAAAGTGCATCGATTGTTAAATGACTCTAAGGTGCAATTACTTCCACTAAAAGTTCTTGATTAACACTTCCTAGGAATGTTTAGTCCTTCAACCTTTGTGCTTGGAGCGGTGTTAAGTTGGACTGTGCAAAAGAGGAGTGACCCAGAAATTGAGGGATGAAGTCAACTTCCCACATAATGATACAGGATGCGTCCTCTGCTGCTGCAGTTCTGCCTTGGCTCTAGTGCCAGCCCACAGCTGTTTTCCACTGCGCTCTTCGCCAGCGTCAGACGCTAACTCTGGGCCCAGTGTCCTCAGCTGCTCACTTCAGAGCCTCGTGGGATCAGCTCTGTGAGCCTGCAGTTAATGCTAAAATTTGGCATTCGCCCTGGATGAGAATGAGCTATCTAGGGACAGCTGGTTGCAAGTTATAGCAAACTGCAAACAGTCTGACACAAACAGAAGTTTGATCTCCCCCGCAATCCCTGTAAATCTGGTGGGCTAACACCCTCCAACGAGCTTCATAAACAAACATTACTCAATGCAGGGATAATAAAATAAAAATGAGCAATACCAGCATGACAAAACTGTCCATCCTAGATGGCAGGTGGTGGGTGGAGCCACAAATCGCACTTTGTGTCTGGACCCGAGGCGCAGGGAAATTGGAACTTGTGGGGTTACTCTGCGAAGGGGGCACCATCGCAGCAGAGCATCTGGGACATGCGATCCCTGGGCTTGCAGTTACTGCTCTTCCGCTTCGAGTCTCCAGGGAAGGACTTTGCAGCATCCCAGCCTGCAGACAAGCCCAGATTAGCATTGGAATGAGAATGCTGGTATTTTTAAACCAGGCAGTGTCATTTCTGCCTTTCTTTTAATAGGTGTCTGTGGGCAGTTTCTTCTCATGGTTTCATTCACCATTGCTTTAAATTGCTATAATGAATCCGTTAGGCCAGGCTCCTGTTTTCAGCCACAGCCAACGCTAGATGGTCCACCACGCTGCCATGCTCTATTCTGCCTTCCAAACTTTCCTCAGCACCCGTTCTTCCCTAAGCAGTTTCATTTTGTTTAAAAAACGGGATGATGGTATGGCATGTGGTCCTGCTGAGCTGCAAAATGACCTGCATGCTGAGCTCCTCCAGTGCCTGAAAAATCCCACTCAGAAATAAAGAGCCACTTTTGAACCCCGGAGTCAATGCAGCAGCGAATTCCCCTGGCCGAGCTTGCACAGCGAGGGCTGGGGCAGGAGAGTGCTTACTTTGATATGTTTAACATCTGATGCCTCTAGTTTCAAAAGCACTTGGAAAGTTTGAGATGGAAAATTGCTGCATAAAGGCCAAAGTACTAGAGAAGTGAAACAATAATACCTTGTACTGCTGCTCTGCCAAATGGAAATAAGCCTTCTCAATACAACATAAAATAATATAGAGGGAGTGACCTGCTGCTCTAAGTATAGGTGGGGGACCAGAATTGCTTTGTTCTGACTCCCTGACTTGGTGCAAATTTAGCTCTGAATAAGTCACTTAACTTTTCTGACTCATTTCTCACAGCTGTAAAAGGTGGGTAATACTTCTCTATGAATTGTTAAGAGGATTGGTTCTTTATCTCGTAAAGCTCGGGCAAATTAATTCTAAGTATTATCACGAAAACCTGCCAGAATAACATAACCAGCAATTACAGAACTAGGAAACAACTGAGAGCTTTCAACGTTCAAAGCTGTTCTGAATGTCATTAAAGAAAGAGGTTTCATTTGAATGGGGAGGATGAGGGGTTTAGTATGAGGCAGCTGGAAACCAGGAAAATGTCATCTAAAAGTAAAATAACTGAAAAGATGTTAAGCAGCAGACAAGGCTGGTGCAGCTGGATGTAAATGAAATAAGCTATTAGCTGCTCTGCGAGATAACACCATGTGAACTCTTTTGTTAGAGAAGAAATTCAGTGGTAGTGAGGAAAAATGGCCCTGGCAACTCATTTGTATTGCTGGTAAAAAAAAAAAAAAAGTGCCTTACAGACCTCAAATTTGTTGCTCTGCACCTTCTTTTAGTGGCTCTGTGGGAGAGCTATTTCTTTGTGCTATACACCCCACCTTTCTCAAAAGCAAGTGGTTCTTTGCTTTGAGGAGGGGAGACATAGAATACTTCAGCTTTTACAAAACCCTATGAGTTTGAAACTTTTGGCAGAAAGGGATGGTGAAGTACAGAGAGGAGGGCCTGATCCACAGCGGAGGGCGATGGCTGGCACGGCGCTTCCTACCCAGCACTGCCCGGTCCCGGTTCAGAGGACTCAGCTCTCGGCCTCTTGCAGCAGACACCGAACAAGCAGTGGAGGGTAACAGCTTTCACCTGTAACAAAGGCCCCTCATCAGCAGTTCCTGAATCTACTGGGGACATTTGCCTTAACAGGTGTAAGTTTCTTCCTCTGTCGTGCGGCAAAAGTGAATGTGAAGCCCCAAAACTAATGCTCACAGACCTCTGGGACAATCCCATTTAGGGAAATGTTTTTCCCTCCCCTCTCTCCCAGCCATGTTCTGACAAACGTATCCTTTGTGGTACAGGCTGCAATTAATTTAAGGTGGCTTATTCACTGAGGTTCTTGGATGGGGCTAGACAGACTGCATGGTCCTGCCTTGCTCCCAGCGAAGCCTGGTTATGGTGACACACTGATTCCCGATTTAGACTGTCCCACCCCATGAATCAGAGAGATTCCTTGGCCTCTCTGTAAAACAAACAGAAAAGAATCTTCCACTGACTCCGAGGGAGTTTGCTGAGAAGTGCTGTGAAGAAGCTACGGGAGTGGAAAGGACTTCGTCACGTCAGTCGCCCAGCCCTATCAGTGCGGGGAGAGAGGCCGACAGCAGTTTTTCCTGCTCTGCACGAAAAGTTTCAGGGGCATTCAGAGATGAAATTTGTCTAAAGACACCCGGTTATGCGGAACCGAGCGCAGTAAAACGCGCGGGGAGACGCGAGGCTTTATTGCCAGTAAACGCTCCGTCCGCGGCCGTTCCACCCCGCTCCAGCGGCCGCCCGGACGCGTTTGGGCACGAGTGCCCGGGGGCTCGGCCCGGAGCCCGGCTGCCGGCGGGGCGGG
>VXAL01000602.1:401687-423778 GCA_013399475.1 Chauna torquata | reverse complement strand
GTGGGCGCGGGTCGGGCCGGCCTCGCCCGCGGAGAGACCGCGCGGCAGCTCCGCGCTTTGCCCTCGCGTCCTGCAGTATGATGCAATATGTTGCGTCCCCCGGGCTCTGGGGATGCGGCATCGCGCTCAGTATCAAAGGCGCAGAGAACGTGTTTTTTTTTTTTTTTTCCTGTTTAAACGTGATTTGAAGAAAGTCTCTTTAGAAACAAAAGTGCGTTAATTCTTCGGGTGAAGTTTCTTTCTGTCGCGGAAACAAGATAATGGAAAGCCTGCATTTGAGATCTTGCAAGTTGCTTAGTATAAAAGCCACGGCGACAAACACAAAAATTTCCAGCAGATCATGTAGGGCTTTGCAAATGAGTTGTTAAACCCGTATTTTATTTTTTAAATGATGCTCCAAAAATGTCGATTTTTTCCCTTCTCAGACTTGTTAGTAGTATCCAGATGCAGCAATGGGACCTAGGGAAAGCATTGCAGTGGAGGATTCCAGAACTGATTTTAGTCAGAATATTTGGGTTCTTGGTGTCAGGTTAGAACTTACTAGTACAGCAATCACACCGTAGATTACTCTGAATTATTTATAGCAGTACTTCTTTAGTATAATGTGCCAACTTATCTTCATCTGACCTAAGGTTTGTTCACCATTTTTTTTGTTCATTTTTAAACAAATTAGAGCAGTTATTGATGGCAGAAAGATTTGGAGGCAGGGGGAATAAGCTTTGTGGATCTGTTTAAGGAGGCTATTTCATGCTTTAGTATTGGACCAGTAAAGATGTTAGTATATACAAAAAGGAAAAAGTGAGGAGCTTTTCTTTCACCCTCAGCTGAAACTTCTTTATTTGCACGGATTTAAGAAGGCAGTGCTCAGGATTATCAGTGAGTACTGTCCCCCTCAAGGAAGCCTTTTCCCAGTGTTTTGAATGACTGCTGCAAGCTGTGTACCATCTGCCTTTAGGATAGCGTTCAGGTTAAAAAAGGATTTGTTCTTGTCTGTCTTCATGATCTTCAGGTAAAGGTCATTTTCCTGGAAAATCCTGCAGAGGAAGAACGCCCTCCACCCCCTAGAAAACACCAAAATAGTTGTTTCATCTGGGTGTTGCTACCTGTCCCACGCTTTGCTGAAGCTGTTAAGTGATGTTGGAATAGTGGTTTTTGTAAAGCTAACAGAAGCCTGGTTTGCTGCCTGTCTTGCCCAGATCATCACTTTGTGCAAATGCAAGCAAAATGTTTATAGCTATTCAGTAAAACTAGTAGTGTCTTTATAGAAGAGCACTAGCTTTTGATTTTTTTTTTCCCTGTAAATGGGAAGCTCAGCATCTGCTTCTGTCTGTTCCACACAGTTTTCGCCTGGTTATGGGTGCAGTCCAGAAAAAGTCTGAAGTTACTGAGTGTTAGAACAAGATTTCACAATGCAGATGATACTTTTCAAGCGGTATATGGGGTCTTGGTTCTAACCGTGCACTGTTAGTCACCGAAGTCCTTCAGACAGAGGTAGTGGAAGGACTTCTTGACGAAAAAAGAAATCCATGCCAAATGCCTGCGGGTGAAGGGCGGCAACTGTATGACCTGCATACAAAGGAGTGTAGCAGCCAGACTAAGAGGAAGCAGAGGTATGGGTTAAAGCTTGAGAAACAAACCTGTGAAGCAGGGGAAACTGTTTGGCTTCATGCCCAAAATGTTGCATTTGAATGTTGTTAAACTGTGATCAGTAACTGAATAGGGTGGGCACAAGAAGGGAAGGAGTGCACACCTGGGGAGCCTTCGCTGATGAATAACCATGGAGGGCTGCTAGGCCCTGCCGATTGCTTTGGTTTGTTCAAAAAGACAGTGTATCAGTTTGTTATAACTTGTATTTTCATAGGCTGTGATAGAGGATGTGCAGAAGTGGGATATTTAGGTAAGAAAATGTTTGTATTACGCTGCCGGAACTGAGATGAATAATGTGTTTCTTCGTCTCATAACGTGTGACTTCAGGAGCTTTTTCATTACAGCTCTGGTGGGCTGCCTGCAGCATCTTTTAAACGAAGTGTAAATATTTCCCAAGTCTTTCCCCTGAGAGCTGATTAGGAGAAACTAAGGATGTATCTGATTTCATTTAGTTTCCTCATATGTTCACATGTATTATTAATAAGGGAGGCCCACTTCCATTGTCTAACGAATATTTTTATATACCCTGGTGGCATTTTAGAGTAGTGAAGGCTGCATTGTAGTGAACGTGCACGCAGAAACTCGAGCATTGTGATCTGAATACAGCTCATATAGGCCACTTAATAATAACTGCAGTTTAGTTGATCGTGTGTGGATTTTTACTGTAAATAAAAAGTGTGGCTGACTGCTTTGGTCAAATAGAACCACTCATCTGTGGAAACCACAGGACAGAGCCCGTGTAGTGTCAGACTGTGTACAAAGGAGGTGGAGATGCAAGCTGCCCGTAGCTCAGCCTTTGGTGTTCTAGAGGGCAGTCAGCGATTGCGTTCTTCTTGTAACAGCAAGGTGAAGACACGGATGATCAACAAGTTCAGTGTTAAAGAAAAAAAAAAACAAACTCAACAAACAAGAAATTCCTAGTCATATGTCTGTTGGCAGGAGACTTTGGGTTATAGTAGATGTAGGTAATCGTTAAAGAATATATTCTCATCTTCAACTGTGTAACATGCGTATACGTGTAAATTAATTAGACCTTGGATATCTGGCAGATTTGAAACAAGATGTCATTGTGAAATTGGGCATGTGTTTTAAAAATCAGATAGTTTACCTGTGAGTTATACTGTCTGTAGAAAAAAGCTGCGAATTCACATTTAATATCCTCCTCTAAAACTCCCAATGATTGCATCAGAAGCTTGTCTACATTTCTGTATATCTGAATTAAACAGAAATTTGGCAGGTGAACTCTTTGTCTTCTGAGATCTAGGTCCAATTTTGTTCAGTTAAATGTTAAAGCCCATGGCACGAAAGAGGTGCTTGTACCTGCATCTCTAGCTGCAGACTCGATATTAGCTCTGTGCTGGGTGAAGGAGCGTGATCTGAGTCGCTAACATTCACGTATGCCTTTGTTTTATGGTTGCTCGTTGCCTGTATATAGATTTATAACAAACCATTCCATAAACTTGCTCGTCATCATTCTTTTTTTTTTTTTGTCAACTGCAGTACAGCTGTAAAATTAAAAAATGTCGATATAAGGAAATAACAGAACTAGAGACATACAACATTGCTGCTCAGGGGTGGTCTTGTCAGGGGCAGGCTTGTCACTTGATAATCTTATTGGGTAAGTCTCTTCCTTATGTACAAGATTATCCTTTGGGGGTTTTAGTGTGATAACCTCAGCACCCGAGAACTTTCTTGGCCTATGTTTGGCATGGATAGCAACATTTTACGCGTGGCTTGTTCCTTGTAAAGGATCCCTTTATAAACTGAAGCATAACCATCTTGGTATATATCCTGTGCTTAGTTGTAATGAATCAGGCTTTTTTCTTCTTTGGCCAGCAAACTATATTGTTTTAATTTCTGCTTGGGAGACTTCTCATATCCAGAAACAGCTTTGTCTTTTTCAATCCAATTGCTAACAGAGAAACTGGTGCACTTGGCACGATGTTATTTGCAGATACAGAGATGGTCCCAAGTGTAAACATTACCTTTTTTTTTTTTTTTTTGCAAAACATTGGAAAGTTAAGCTTAAAAACTTCTAGCAATAATTTCCAGAGGGATTACACAGAGGAGTTGCTTTTTCCCTCAGTGAGAAATTGCTTCTGAATGTCCTTCAACAGTAATGGTTTTATTCACTGGCGTCTCTCCTCACCTTCCCAGTGATTAGCATCTAGACAGCTCAGATGGTCAAGAGAACTTAGGTTTTTACTCTGCAGTCGGAAGACTCCCGACACTCGCGCACTTTTCCTTCTCTTCTCAGAGAGGTCTGAGAACCGGCTGAGTTCCTGAATTTCTGCTCGTCGCCCTTCGCAGCCTGCTCCTCTGCCCGTTGTCTGCAGCGGTGCTCTTGAGTCGCTTGCTCCGTGGTACACATGAGCTGTACGCCACAGGTGCGTTCTTCGAGCGTAGATTCTGCTGTAAAAGAAAGATCTGTACTCAGTTTTCCCAGATGGGCAGTGTCTCGGGCTGTGCGCTGGAGGCTTGACGGGAAGGAGATGCCGGTGTGTTGGAGCAGTTATTGCTGGACAAGCTTTAGGGCCCGAGACCTATCAGAAGTCGGGGAAAATGCACATCGAGGATCTGAGCAGTCCGAGTCTTGCGCTTTTTTATTTCAGTCTAATTGTGTACGCACATAGTAAGGAATTCACAGAAGCAGGGAAGAGTGTACTTAGCACCAAAGATGGTACGAAAATATTTGAGGAGAATGAGAATCCTTTTGAAGGAGATGTCTCAATGGCTGAGAAGTAACACACAGATGCAATGCAAGGAATGTTTGCCTAAGCTCAGCTTCTCTGTTGGGAGTGAGTGGGAGGGTCTGGTAATCTTTCAGTGGGCAGCACCGTGACAATATTAGCGCCATGCGAAGTCAGTCATCGTTACCCTCGCAGCCTGCAGTGCCTCAGTGTCCCTGTCTAGTCTTACACTGGTTTTCCTGACCTAATCTTCTGGAAGGAGCTGTTGAGGGAAAGAAAGAGTTTGTTCTTTGAGAAGTAATATTGGCTGTCTTTTGAGGTGAATAGAGTGGGCTGGTTCTGCAGCTATCTTTTGTCACCAAACTTGTGGGTTTTGAGGGCTGTCTTGTCCCTTAGAAATCTATTTTTGGGAGTCTAGCCAGGGAATTCCTTGAACTTTTAGCTAAACTGTAATCGATGTGCTTTGGAAAGTGACTTTTGTGCACTGAGGTTGCAAGTGTGAAATTAAGCATACAGTAGTTAAAAGGGATAAACAGATCTTTGAGCTCTGTTATTTTCTTACTAGTGTGAGCATGTTCGGCTTTTCTTTTAAATGAATCATTTTTTGTGATGTGACTAACACAAGGCCTACACGCTTTTGCAATGGTGCCTACATCAATTCCAGGTTCTGGTTGGGCTAGACCATGTAGAATTCCCCAAGAACTGCGTTTAAGACTGGATAAATGCACTTGTCAGTAACTGGATTTTTTTTCTGTTTTGAAGATGTTCTTCTCTCTTGCTTATTAGGCCCTGCAACTAGTAAGCAACTGAGCAGTGCAATTCTATAAAACCTTAACTGGACAGTGTGGGAGACAGTAAGGTGGTTTCCTCTTTAATATAGAGGCATTGGGACTGCAAAAAAACTTCTAAAATGAAGACCCCCTTAAGCTTGTCTAAGATGACAAACTTTAATTAAGATGGTGGTTGGTTGCAAGTTGACTGTCTATGGGAAAAATAATTTACATCTGTGCTTGTTATCCCTCTAATTGATTTTTATCTTCAAAGTTATTTTGTAAATAACCTATCAGAAACAACTTATTGTCCTAGTCAAATTTTTATTTCTTGCATTTTCTTGAATATTCTTCAGTTCGGAATGATCTTAAAACAGGTGTTAGGTACTCACTCTACTCTTCTGTGTTAAGGGTTTCTGAACATTTTAACAGTTAAGACATCCCAAAACAGAATCATTATTTTGCCTTGATATGAGTTTAAATAAAGCTTTGATGTCGGGGTTTTTAAACTTTTTTAATTGGATTTTTTTTCTTTAAAAGAAAATAGTTATTTTTTTAAACTTGTTTTGATTTTTTTTTCCCAGTTCAGGTCAAACGTGCGTTTGTGGCGCAGTCTGATTTTCAGGGCTCTGAATGCTGTGTTTGTTTATGTTGAAGTTGAAAGCATAAGCTAAACTGCTATTAATTACAAATGTCTTTGTGTGTGAGTTCTCTAGGAGTTCAGACTTATTCCTTGTATTGTTGGCTAGACAAAGGGCAAGGAATGTTACATGAGGAAAGGAAATGACTTAGTTCTGTACACTGAATGTCCATATTAGGTATAAACTAAATATAGGAGTGTAATCCAGGAGTGAAGTCATATCTGTGTATTTTCATGAGAAGAGCTAATGAGATCAGTCAATGCTACTGGATCAGCTTCACAGTGTTTTTGGCTCTGTTAAAGAATTACTGTTTTGGCTAGACTTCGGTCTGTACTTTGGAGAGCTGCTATTTTTAAATAAAGGAAATAGTTTTTTACGTGGTTTTGTCTAAAAATAAAATGGAAGAAAGCATAAATACATTTCTGTAGTGTTTCAAAGTGATGTTTTAGCCGCCCCAGTGAGACATGCTGTACTGGATCTTAATGAGATAAGGCAAAATGTCCCAGAGGAAGAAATTCTACTCTGCGAATGAAGAACTTGGATACTGTTTCCTGAGAGACGCAGAATACATTCGTAGAGGTGCCTTTAGTAAGTGAATTGCTCGGTGCTTGCACTGGAACCAGAAGCAACAGGGCAAGCCTCCCTTGAAACCTTCATGCTCTAGCAGCTCTAGAATAAAAATTCCAACACCAGTTTCCGGCTAAATAATGTTTTTCCTTGCTAGAGCTTTTGAATATGCTGTTAGCAGGGGGTGCAGGTTCAAAACTGCAGCTCTGCTTCAGTGAGTTTCGAGATTTAGAGCAATTTTTTCATTTATAGGCAGTTCTTCCATGGGCATTGCTGTTTACTTTCTGATTTAGAGGGAGTTGTTTTTAGCTGTAATTTTTTCAGAGTTTTGAAACTCCTGAAATCTCTTGCATTCTGACATGAGACTGGTGTGGGCGTTCGGCATCGGCTCCTGCTCCCGGCAGGGTCTGGCTGGAGGCAGCGTCCCCGTGGCTTGGTGGAGCGCGCGAGGCGAGGCTGGAGCAGCTGCGTGGGTCCTCTCTTCCCGTCTGTCCGACCCGTTGCGCGTCCTAGCTCTATGAATTAGGTTACAAATCACCATGAGTTGGGTTGTTTTCTGTCCTACAGAACTGACGTGTTCGGAGGGTTATATGAAGAATTCTTAAAATCTTAAAATTTTGTGTGGTCTTCTGAGCCTCAGTGACAAGGTTTGCACTTCTTTCATCTAATTCTTATAGATGCTTCGGTATTTGGTGGGGAGATCTTGGAAATGGGTCTCTTGGGGTGTAGCCAAAGCACGTACTCTACTTTGTTAACATATTTAATAAGTTGGGAGAGAGAGAGAAACATTGTCATTTACAATGACTATTCCAAATTCATATCCTAGTACCTAGTGGTGTCTTTCAAGCGCTGTGAAAGAAACCAGTGGTACTGAATGGTTAAGGGCATGCTTGCAGCTTCCTACTGTAATATTGCAAGAATGTGTCAAGCTGTTACTTACCAAATTTCAGTCAGCTTGGCCATGCTTATCTTGTCTAGGTTTGTTACAACTGAATCACCTTGTTAAAGGTATTGCCCTTGGAGTAAAAGGGATAGAAGAGATGAGCTGCCAGGCTTCTGCCATTACTAAATAACTATTTCTTCCTGTATCAGGCTAGGAGAAGGTCATGTGTCTGGGTATCCGCAATAATACCAAGTTTTTGTATTCATAACATTAAGCTAATTTCTCCACTGAAGAAAGCGGTGGTCAGTATTTAATGCAGGTTTTGATCCGACTCTTCATTAGACTCTCCCAAAGGATAAACATGGGGTAATGTCTTTTCTCCAAAGAACTAGAAGTGCTTAATTAATTTCTACTGAATTATGAAGTTACTTCAATACATTGTGAAAATGCCATAGGTTTTTCCAAAAGCTTTACACTGAAAATTAGGTAGCAATAAACAAAAGCTGCATGAAACTGTACGAGACAAGTCTCCTAATTATTTTGATAGGAACAGCATCGCAAGGCTAAATATAGCATCATCCTAAAATGGTCAGTCGCTGCCACAGTCAAACGTCTAACACAGTGGTGGCTTATCGGAAAGGTAGTGACTTAAGGGGCTGATTGGATGGGCTGATAAACATTCCTTTCCCTGGCTTAATAGTCAGGTCTGAAGTACTTGCAGGGAGTTCAGTTCTGTCGTTGATTTTCTTAAAAGCTTTTCGAGTTTACAGGAATATCAGCTGTTGTGGAAGTTGGATTGATTACAAATTAAGTAAAGATGGTACAGCTTGTCAAGAGGCAGTGGTAGCTGAGGTTGCTTTTTCCCTGGGCGGGGTAGGTGTCAATCAGTGTATAGAAAATATAGGTTAATCATCTTAGGCTTTTTGTATTTGCAGCTAATTCCAGGTATGGGCACTGGACTTGTGCTTTTTGTCTTTTATTTTTTTCTGTGTTTTTCTTAAAGGACTACAGCTATTTAAGATAACAGTGATTACCTAAACTGTTCTGTAGCACTAATTGTTTTTCTTTTTGGTGATCTGAGAGTTTAAGCCAAACTCGATGTAGTATTGCCAAGCTTTAAGTTCCCTTCTAAAGCTCAAATAGGGTGTTATGCAAATCAATATAGTTCATATAAGGATAAGACTGTGATATAGGTGCTGGAAGCTTAATTTAATGCTTTCTGAGGTCATCTGGCTTCAGTTTGGAAATGGATGTACGTTCTTTTCCTAGAAGATATTTTCTTATTTGTAGGTGTTAATGAGATTTGTACTTAACTTGCAACTTCCTTTATAAAAATAGTTACCTTCTGATTTCAAAAGCAGTTGATAGATATTGGGAAAACTTAGGATGAACATTAGTTAATGATGGATTTAGAGAACAAGATTATGTAGAAAAAGGCACGATACAGCGGTAGTGCCTGGCAGTGCATCAGGCTCATGATGAACAAAGGTGAATTTGAGCTAATAACTATATAAGCTGTCAAACTGCTGACCTTTGAGGTAATGAGAATGATGTTGGATGTTTTATTTAGAATCTTCTGAGCGTTATAAAAGAACTGTAGGAGACAGTGTGTTTGTCAGAGATGTTAAATAGTGTGAATAAATCTTCTTAACGGTTGCTACAAGCATATTTTATTCTTAGAGTGAATCTTTAGTGACTGTTTGACTTACGTTAGCAGTAGATGAATAGGATAGGTTTCAAAATGCAGTAGACAGCTGTGTTAGAAAACTGCCGCCATATGAGCCGGAATACACAGGACCTGCACCTCGAAACTTAAGATACCAGCGTCCTGAAGCTGCCTGAGACTTACTTGTGCTCCTGTCTCTTTTGGGAGGTCAATGTGCATCTTTTAAATGTGTGTTTACCTATGAAGAAAAGCTTGTAAAGGAGAGAGAGTGGGTTGATAAACATGACAAATGTCAGCTGTATCGAGCACTCAGAACTGAAGGAACTTAAATAGTACGTCAGATACCAAACGTCTAAGCCAAACTGAATTCTGCCATGAAGGTATGGTCAAGGCAGTTGTAATCTGCGAGGCTAGCAGTACTGTCTTGAGCAAACACATCTTTATTCTGTCCTCTTCGTTTGTGAATTTTTTTCTTTGTGAGGTGGTCCGGACTCTTCCCCTGGGAGCCACATCAGAATTTGTGGATAACTCTGCCTATGCGTCTGTGGGCTGGTGACGTCCTGTTAAACAAGATGAGCACAGCAGGCGTTTTCCAGGCTTTTGTCGTCATTTTTGCATGTGGATGTGGTGGTAGCAGCTCTCACTAGCTAATACTTTGAGCAAGGGGATGTTTGTAAAGCGTTCATTGCTTGAACGCTCTTTGGTATGTCTGGTGGGAGAAGGGAACACGCTGGAAGGAGTTGTCCAAGGTTGCCGTTTGGTTTGTGCTGGCATAGCAGGTGTGCCGGCTGTTTGCTTGAATAATAGACCCTGAGATTTTGTTTTCTTCTGTTAGTTTGCCTATCCTTATAATACTGTTCTTTAACTTTTCTATGCTAAGGTCTTTTTTCGGTACTCTTTATTTTGTACTTCCCAGGACAGCTGAATTTGAAAGGTATCCCATAGTTAGCATGTCCTGTATCTAGAAACAATCTTTCAATACTAAGGCTAGAGGACGGTTTCGTTGCTTGCTTTCAGTGCTGCTAAGACAATGAAAGTGAATGTTTGGAGTTGTTGTATGTCACAAGCAATAACCTGCTGCTGCCACTAGCTATATTTTTCCACTAACTGCAATCAAACGTCTGATCTATGTTGAAACATGGCAAGAAGGTCCTTCTAGTATCCTGAATCTTTTGCAGGATGAAATTGGCTTTACAGCTGTGTATTTCTTTTTCCTGGTTCTGACCTTCAGTCTGTTTTGCTCATTGTGGCAGGGAACTTCTTCAGGCTGTTCAGCCTCATCTATCATAACATGCTGCTCCTGCGCGTGGAGATGTCCTGCTACGTTTTGGTTGGCTTGATGGTATCAGGACACCAGGCAGACGAAAGCTTTCGCTTGTAAGTCGGACACTAGCTGTCTGCTGCGCCAGAGAGGTGAGATGAAAGGTGAACCGGCAAGCGCAAGTGTCCCTTTCATCTTGCCATACCTCGGATTAAATGTGGCTGAACCGGATTCAGTGAGTGTCAAAGTTCGGGGCTTGACTCTAGCTGGCTTCCTGACCTGTTCTTCCCGTAAAAACACAACCACTCCGCCCTCAAGCTAACAAGTCTGAAAGCGTGAGAATCCATCTAACATCATACATGACATGTTTTTTTCGGTCCTGAGCTATGCAACTTACCACCTCATCACCTGTTTTCTTAATGATGCTTCATTAATATTTTAGACATTGGGATCCTTGAAGACATGTTTGGCATGCGGAGTGAGTACTTGCCTGTCATGTCCCCAAGCCCGTCCCTCTGCTGGCTGAGCAGAGGCGCAAGGCGGCTGCTGTCGGGGCACCGCGCAGAGGCGGCGTTTGCCTGGCGTTGCATCAGGTAGCGTTGTAGTCCGTGCACAGACGTGGTTCTTTACATCTTGTCTGAAAACCCTGCCCAGTAAACAGCGTGGAATTCTGTTTATCCAGCTCGGTGAGATAAAGGCCTGAGTTGACGCTGCAAGGATTTAGACTGATACTACTAGACCGTTTTCCGTATTTGTGTGTGGAACATTAAACTGCTCCTTTCTGTGTTCTTTCATCTCCGGCGTTTTGAACTCCTGCATGTTTTTCACTTGAATCACTTTGTTGGTTTACCTTAAACCATTTCCTCTTAAAGCACTGATCCATGTAGGATTATTACTTTGCTCATTTTTTGAATGAGCTTACCGTGCAAGAGTGATTGTTGTCTGCTGTTTTGAGGTAATGGGTATGTATCATGCTGTTTTTCTCATGTAGTTTTCCCAGCAGATTTTTTTATTACTTAGAACTGAGGTACAGGTTGCTGATTTCAAGACTTGAAAATGCTTTGATTTTTTAAAAATTTTTTTCCTAGTCTGTTTACTTGCTTGGACTTTAATCTTCTAGACTGGATTTCGGTTTTCTTGTTCAGAGCAGTGGGGACCTTCTTGGTGGTACAATCAAATAGCTTCATTACTTATGGTTTTTGCTTTTTTTTCTCAATGTATTCTGTGATGTGCTTCTTGAAATAAGATTTTTCCATCTTCAACCAAACTTTTAATTTTTTTTTCTCCTTCTGGTATATCAAATCTTGGAAAGATTGCCTTGATAGTTTTGGATAAATTAGGAAGTGGTCCTGAGGGGAGGTGGTCTAATGTTCTGCTCTTTTTCTTTGCTTTTATTTACACAGGCAGAGACTGAACTGTATTAGTTTCTCATCAGATACACTTTGACTTTGCTATTATTTCTGCAGTCATTCGATCCAGTTCGGGAAACTCAGTGTGCTCCTTTTAACTGATTGCTGTTTGAAACAATTTTGCAGGCCTTCAGGACCAAAGATTTCTAGAATTCTGTTTTACTCTTGAGTCTTTTAGATGTATGCTATATAATAAGACCTTTGGATCCTTTTGAGTGTTTATTTGCTTGTCCGTCAGTTTTTGTTAGTCTTTCTGTAAACTTCAGCACTACCTTGGTAAAGTAAATGCATGCAGGTCATTGTGTTGGGAGTCAAGTTAATTTGTATGCTGCTGTAAAGACAAACATTTCACAATTAAAATTGATTTTTTTTAACTTCTGTTAGATTATTTAGCTGCTTAGAAAAATGTATGATTACTTATTTTTCTGCAAAAAAAAAAGTGTCTAATTTGAATGAAATCACTGCTTCGAGGAAAGAGAACAAGAGGAAGTGGCTTCTGCCTTGGCTGGATCAGCTAAGCTGAGCCTTCCGGACAGTGGGATAAGCATTTTTTTTCTTCAGGTAACTGGCACTCTTGCATGATCTGAGCTACTTGGCATTAGGAATTGCCAGTAGTTTTAAGTTTGCAGGCTATGATAATTCAGGTTGTCTGCTCAGAGAACGTACTGGTTTGTTTTACTGCCTTGTAACTCTTCCGTTCCTATTTAAATCTTCTTAGGTTTCTTTAAAAAGCAGCCCTGCTTGTCGTACAGTACTGTAGGTTGTGTGCTACAGTGTCTGGATGCCCAGCTCTTTCTCTGCCTTACATCTGATGATGTGAGGACCGTTTTGTCACCTTCTCAGGCGTTTTTTAGTTACGGTTACAGGGTAGCACAACTTTGTTCAAGTCAGCTGGGTATCTGTAGGTTTTTCTTACTGTGACCAATTCTCTGTGGTAGCTGTTAGCATTTTGGACTGCTGAATGGCATCTTGAGCATGGCTGGAGCTGGTTGTGGTCAAGTTAAACGCTGTCTGGCTGCGTACTTTCCCTGGTGGGAAGTTGGAGCCAGGCTCTTCAGAGCTAGTGCTCAGTTGGCATAATCATTGAGAGAAATGTTCACTTGAAGTGAAAAATACCATGCTTTCTTGCCGTGTGTGGTGGTGTATTTTTCTTTCTGTCTGGTCCTAATCCATGCAACTGAAAGCCTGGCATTCAGTGAAACATAGATGATGATGATGATCTTGAGTGCGTGTCCTTCAATGGATAGTGGTAGCTTGATTTGGTAATAATTGAAAACTAGCTCTAAATGTAGGAAGGTTTGCATTATTTAGTAGTAAAGATTTTTAGACTGGTTTTTGAAAGAATTTGAAATAAAAGCTCATAGCTTTTCTGTATAGAATGAGCATGGTCTTGTTGAATTAACAAATAATCTAGACTGACATTAGTATAGAGAAGTCAACATTTAATATTTTCTTCAGTCTGATGGTCATGAGGATTAGAGACTGAAGATATCCTTGAATATCGTAGCCTGAATTAAAAGACCAGGTAATGCTAAATTTCTGGCTTCTAACAGCGAGCTTGAGAAATACTATGTGATAACCCCCTGCCTGACTAGTTGTGTGGAATTTCAGAATATTCTTTCAATATTTAAAGGCTTACAGTTTACTGCCAGCACACATTGATTCCAGTGGAGAAAATCATTCTGCATTGACTCTTGCAGAGACATCTTACCAAGCTCATCTCCCTTTGGAAAAAAAATCCGTGTGTGATTGAAGGAGAACAATGTGTTGCGTTGCCAGCGCTATGTTGCTCTTGATACGACTGGTTGTAGCAGACCTGAGCTGCTGCTCTCGGTGCATCAGTACAGGAAGATAAAAAACGGGCCTCTCGGGCAAGCAGTTACATAGCAGAATTCCTTGGCTCAAGAGCATCGAAGCCAAAAGTTTCTTGGCATTCTGACTGCATTCCTTTTCCAGTATGTGCTCAGAATAACTTGGGACTTTTTGGAGCAGAAGTGGGACAAACTTTTGAATGTAGATATAAAAGTCTGTGCTCAGTTTAGCTGTTCAGCTACAGCTTTGAAAATGCATTAGTTTTTGTTAGAATTGTTTGTCAGTGGGCTATAATCCTTTTTCTCTGATTCAGGTAGTCCAAAAAGCCTGTAATGCTTTTACATCTGCTTAAACAAAAGCAGATGCTATTGATTAAGTTGTTTGCTCATTTTGAATGTTATGCTTGTGTTGGGAGAGAAGAAAAGTTCCTGTACAAGCCGGTATTCCAGCATAAATGCATTTGACCTTTTCTGGTCCTCATTGGAATTGCTTTGGGTTTGTTACTGGGTTTGGCTTAGGAAAATGGACCTTAATGAAAGCCACAGTTCTGTTCTATGCCTTAAAGTTTAAGATGTTTTTGTTCAGTTCTGTGACTTAAAGCAGGTTTACTTTGGGTTCCAGATAGACTAAGATTTCATTTGTACAACAAAAGTGCTTACTGAATTCAGGGTTGGTTTATTTCAGTCACAATTTTTAAGTCTTCCCCTGGAAATAATAAAACTGTGGCAGACTTACATCGTATAGTAGAAGGCATGGGTCTGTATAAGACAAGGCCTCTGGCAACGCACGGCATATTGCACCAGCTCTGCTCTCTGGTTTTGAGGTCGGAAGCGCTAATTGAAACAAGGAGCGAGGGGAGCTGCTCCTGGGCGTAAAACAGGCTGACGACGCGGGCAGCGCGGCAGCGGCTGGCAGGCCCCGGCCGTCCTCTGAGGGCAGCGATGCGGTCGGTTGCTGTGAGGCGCCTTAGGGATGGCATTGGGATCTCAGGGCGTCACACCGTGGTACATGCTCACATTCCTCCTTTTACAGTAAACATGTGATATCTTTTCCATGCGAGGAAGTGAGGTGAAACCGAACTGAACTGGCACGCCCGTGCTGTTACTGCAGGTGCTTCGGTTTAAGTGTCGCCATCGAAGTTGCTGTAAGACTTGGAGACAGAGATCAGTTCTGAACCGAGGAATCATTTCTGCTTCAAAGTGCAAATTAGCCTGGGCAGTGAAATACTTAGATGGGATAAGTGCTGTCTTTTTCAATATTGTTTTTCAAAGGAAGATGAGATCTTGTGTGCGTTAAGAGGGTTTGGGGGGAAGGGTAGACAAGTATAAATCCACCTTGGCATAATTCACCTGCAGGAAGTGTCTGTTGCAGTGTAAACACAGTAACTACTTTAGAAAGTTCTGAAACACAACGCAGTCTGGAGGGATAGGCATTGTGGTTAAATATTAACATCCATAAAAACATACAGCTGTTGGAAATACACTGCAGAGTGAAGTCTTTCTTGATGTTAGCACGTTGAGGGGTAGGAACTCCTTCATCCGTATCGCATCTAGAATCCTTACAACGGTTATATGCACAATAGAAAATTGTGTGTTCAGCGAGTATAAAGCAAAATGCCCAGAGTAATCGAACTGTTTTCTCCTTTCAGTAGGTGCTTTTAGAATTTAGTCTCCCAGACACTGACAAGTCATGTGCCGGCTTCTAAGACAATCTAGTGTCATTAATCAGCTACAAGTTTTACTTTCTTTCCCAAGAAAAAGAGGACAATTTGTAACTTAGGCAAAAACAAACAAACAAACAAAAAAACCCCCACCAACTTTTCTTCTTTCAAATCTTTGTTAGTGAAACTGGTAAAGGTTTGAAGAAAAATGGCTCTATATATTCTCCATAACAAAGCATAAACTTGAGGCAATGTAAGTCAGTTTATAAATCCTCATGTCCTGGTATTTCTAGACAACTTATCTGTGGAGAGGCATTTGAGTCTTTAAAAAATAGCTTTTTGAATTTAAGACACTTTTGCTGAAAAACTACCCCCCCCATCTTTGAAAATCCTGCCGTTAGTCTTTTTAACTTGCACAGCCTTTCTTCGTTCTCCCCACTGGGGCCCCTGCTCAGTGCATGGCTGGAAACTGGCAGAGAACTGAAGAAAAAGCAATTCCTTTGCATGAGTGCCTAAACTTTTCTCTATTTTCTTAAGATGGATCTCCACCAGTCAATGCCCAGGCCTTGTATTCAGCCCTTCCAGTTGTGTCTACCCTGTGTTTAGTGAACACAATCAATCTGTGTACTTTCTCAGAGCAGTACAGCCAGCTTATCTTACCTGTTTCCTGGGCCGTTTTAAAACATATTGTAATAGTAATGATGAAGGAATTAGCCTGGTCTTGAGACTTTCACTGTTTAAAAGTGTTCTTGGAAATACTCTAATAATAATAATAAGCAAGATCCTCTATTTTTTTTTAACATAAAGTATGTGTCAAGATAATATGACATAAGGCAGTCTTAAGTACTGAACCAGTTTTCTATTCAAACTCTCGAATTTTATGACAGGAGTACAAGTTTTCCAGTGTCTAATTCTAGCCCACTAAAAACTAGAATCTCCCAACGCAGCGATACATACTTTGTCAGAGCAATCATGAGATGCATGCCATCGCTGGGTGCCCTGGAGTGGCCTGCTGTCGTTATGCAATAGACCTTTGTTGTGGTAGGACAAAGACTTGTTGATAAATTGCCTATAAAAACTGTCTTTGGAATATTACTGTATTGGCAGCGAAGTCTCTATGTGCTTAGTTATGTCCTTCCTTACAACACCTGCAATACAATAGATTCATAGTTCCTGGCTGCAGTTGGCTCACTGCAGAATTACACAGTGAGATAAGCAATAAATTGAAAGATGACTATAGTTGATTAGCTGTGCATTGTAGAAGAAGGAATAAAGAATAAATCCAAAGAACAGTATTGACATTGGAAAACTGATGTCAAAAGTGTGATTGCTGAGACTGTAAACTTCACTGTAATAAAACCCTAGTTTTGCCTGCTACCAAAAAAAAAAAAAAAATCATTGGAAGATCCAGGTATAAAAAATGTGGAAACAAAAAGTCACAGAAGTCCAGGCATACCTTCCTGTTATATGAAATGTGTTTAAATATTCTGAGGGTGCTTATCTTTGTGCATTATATGGAGATACCTTCAGGATATCTATTCCAGGTGCATCAGCTGGACTTTGAGAGCAAAGGAGTGTTCCTGCAAGATGATACGAGGTTTGACTGTGAGCTTGTTAGGTCTTCAGAAGAGCTGGTGATATGAAGACTGTACAGGCAATAAAGTCCATGATTTGTTACTGAGTCTGTCTCTAAATAAAGATCTTTCAGTAATTGTGAGCATGTGTAGATGGCACAGTCCTTCTAATAGTCATGATTTGTTCTCTTCTGCAGGCTGGCAGTGATGGTGAAAGCATAGGAAACTGTCCTTTTTCTCAGAGGCTGTTCATGATACTTTGGCTGAAGGGAGTGGTGTTTAGTGTCACAACAGTTGACCTGAAGAGGTAAGAAATATTTGGTTTATCTGAGAAGCAAGTGTACAGTTGGTGTAACAAATACTTGTCTGGGGCTTCTAAATCTCGTGTGGCTTATTTTCTGAAATTAAAAAAAAAAGAGTCCTCAGAAATACTAAGCGACAACCTTGATGTAAATGTTATAAGTATCTGTAATCAAAAAGAATTTGTCTGGCAAATTCTGTTGAATTTGTTAAATGATGTTCTCCTGTAAAACTAATAACTGACATGAAGTCTGTTATAACTGAATATTGAATCTTGCTAACTTCACATTGAGACCCTACAAGTGGAGACTGCCGAATGAGTATTTTAGATCAACAAATCTTTGATCAAATCACCAATGAATATTGGATAACTCAAACAATGTGCAGCCTACTCCTCTCTTTAAAGCTTTTAAGGTAGTATTGCTTATTTTGCAGTAAGAATAAATAAATGTCACAAAGCTGCACGTCACCTAAACGGTAACTTCTGTGTCTATGAAATGAATACCTTAGTGGGTAAGAAGGATGAGATGTGAATCCAGGAATCTTGATTTCCTAAGGTTGGATGTACTTTTATTAGAAGCGGTAAGGCCTCTGCTGAATTTAGCATTGTATTTGTTTTTGATGTGAAGTAATGTTTTCACAGCACTAATGTATTATTAGTCACTGAACTCTGAAGAGAGGAGAGACTGCTAGTGCTTGCAAACCGTATTTTCAGGAATAAAGCCAATAGAAATCTGCAGTGTTCTCCAAGAAATCAAGTGTAAAATGTGTAAACCATGCTAGACTTAACCTCTCTTCTTTTAACTTTTTTTTTGAAGGAGGTGACTTGTTTTGCTTTTTCTTCAAGAAATAACACATTCTCTGCTTTCCCCCTCCATTTAAACTGACAATACAGTTTTTCAATGTACCCAGTGTTACCTAATTCTCTGCTGCTGCTTCAGTGCTGGCAACTAGTGTTAAATATTTCTATGTGCAATAAGACTGAGGCAGACCACTCAAACAGAGGGGTAAAAAGCAGCTTTTGTCGATTGTTTGCATTTGTAGCAGCTCTAAGATTTTCTCTGGCTGATGTGGGATATTACTGCAAACATAATTATTGCTGCCAGCACACGCAAGCCAAATATATCATATCTTCCATGTAGCACTGTGTGTGGTTTGTGGAAACCTCGGGAGCAGAGCTTGTGCTTGTGTATTGTTTGTAGTTTTTGGACCTCCTTTACTTTTAATGATGGCGTTACTTAACCTATTGCAGTCATCAGGGGAAAAATTAGAAAAAGGTTAAAAGAACCATTTTATATTTGGAAGCATTACTACTGCTGAACCAGTTTGAGAAATACCATTAAAATGCCAAAGACTCCTGTTGAATTGGCTTTATTTGGGTTCCTTTGGTAACTTTGAGTTAATTAGGTGGGGGCATGGGATGTAAAACTAATGTTTAGAATCTAAATTGGTTGCAGAAGTCTAAAATTGTCCTTTCTTATACAAGAGAAAGCTTTCTTTTCAGGTTTTGTTTTTTTTATGTTGGGAAGGGGAAAACACAAAGTGAGTGCAAAATTCAAAAACTGCACAGGAATAGGTCGGATGAACTCTATTTTTTGTTGCACACTGAATGGATCCTCTGGTGAAGGAAAAGAGGGACCACTGAAGCTAATTCAAGTTTGAATAGATGGTGATGCAGACTTGATTCCTTTTAGGCTTTAAAGCTTCAGGGAATGGAGGGGGAAAAAAAAAAAAGAGTTCTGGACTGTCTAATACCTAGTTGCAGTGTAGTGTAGCTTTTAGCTTGCAGAGTGTCAAGTTCAGCGAACTGCTCAAGTGGAAATGTTTTATGATGGTATTTTTTTCCTGTTAGCATTACCAGAATGAAAATAGGTGCTAGACTTTGCCTTATTACTTCCAATATTGTCGCAGAAAACTGATTTCACAAGTTCATTGTTCAAGCCAATTATACTCTTTTTTTCCTCTCCTGTTATAGGAAAGACACAAACTTGTTCAAGAGCTGGGTAGTAATGTTTTTAGCATCCAAATTTATTTTGCGAGCCAAAAATCGGGTTTACTTGCAAAGCATGCTTCAGCCTCAGTATAATTTCTGCTCAACAGTTAGGCAAGCTCTGTTTGTGAAGCTTGAAAGGTCAGGGTTGGATACAAAAGCTCACAAGTTAATAACTAGGGACACAGGAAAAAATGAGTCTGATTTGATTGACTTTGTGGCATGTATTTTTCCCTTCCATTCTTGCGCTGAGCATCATACTGTGCTAACAAAAGAACATTTTGCAGTCCTCAGCTCTACTTTTAGGACACAAAATATGCACATAGGCAAACGAAGTGGGAAGTACAGCTCTTTCAAAGAAATAATACGTTTCTTCTGTTCAGTCAGACAGAGACTTCATTCTTTCCCTTCGCAGAAGCAGCATTTCAGCGCTCAGAGATTTGACTTGTTCTGACGAGAGCAGAGTTACAGTACATAAACCAGTTATAGTGCATTGATGGGCTTGTAACAACATTCAGGGCCAGGTTGCATTCAGTTAAGTTTTGAAATCCTATTTTAAACATCTTGATTGCGTAGTTTGTCAACTATGTTGACAGACAAAGATTAAATAAAGAGATTAGTAAATATTAAAGACTGCCCAGAGGTCTTCAGCAACTTCAGCAGTGTAAAATACTGCTCAGGAACTGGAGACGGGTGTATTTTTTTATTTTTTTTTCCCGAGTTACTCTTCAAACACTCATTTCAATACTTGTCTAACTTATATACCACAACAGAGCATGTTACATTTGGGGGCTGACTTTTGTCTGATCTTCAAGAAATTACTCAAACACTTGATTGTTATTCTGGTTTGTGGCAAAGCCACAAGATGTTTATAGCTATTCTGTAGCTGAACTCTGATGTTAAAGAGTTTGCCCATTTAATTAGCTAGTGATAGCTGGATATTTAAGTATGTGGTCCTACCTTCAAATACCGCAGCAAGCTTTGGGGCAGGTACTAACTATCATGGAATTGCTTTGAGTGGTTACAAAATTTTTTTTAAACTGCCCACTTTTGTATGTGAAGTGAGCTTCACTATGTATTTTTTAATTCTGTTCTTGTTTGACTATTAAGGGAAGTTGTATTCATAGCCTTTTAAAGATACTCTTGTGTACTCATGATGCTCTAGAAGCTGTGACTTGTATGTGGTAAGCCAGAGTTTGCTTAATTTTTACTGGCATGAGTAGCAAACTGGAAGTCAGACCCAGTATTATGTCTGGGCTTTGGCTGTGGTGTGGTAATCTCTGCTTTCTTTGAAAGATACAGATGGTTTGACTGGAGTGGCAAGAGGGGTTAAAATGTTCTGGTATCCCTGATATGCACTCTGATCCTCTGGAAAACTTTTTTGGTTAGTTCATTAGACTAGTCTGTTTCTGAAATTAAATCTTTCATTTGATAGTATTGCTGCAAATCTGGTGGTCTTGCCTGTGTTGGTTTTTAAAATTGCATTCCTTTTGAGGAATGTTATCTAGGCGAGATGCAAAATTGGAAGTGAGCCACAATGACTTCCTGTAGTTGTTGTGGGTTACAAAGCTGTATTTAAATGAAGTGTTAAGCTAAAGTTGAAGCATTAACCACTGATGGACTCAGAGTCCTAAAAGCAAGAGAGCAATGACAACTCATAGTGAGAATTAACTTCTTGGAAGCTTAACAATTGATTGAAAATGGTTAAATTCTTGCATTAACATCGGACTTCTGTCACCTGGCTAAAAGCAGGGAATTTAATTTTCATAAGTATGAAAATAAGTTTTCTCAATTCAGTTTTTACATGTACAGCCAAGTGTTCATATCTGTCCTACATACTCTTTGGCGCTATATGCTTTGCTGTTTCCCCTGCTTAAAAGGTTCAGCAGTGGGCAGGACATGAAATTCTGGCAGAGGGTCTTAGTCTTGTAGAACTTGAAAGCTGCATGTCCACAGGACAGACTTGTAACTGCGCTTGCTTAACAGAGTTTGGGTGCTGTCCCTGCAAACACTGTTTTCCCATGCTGACCTGAATGACCATGTTTGTGTATGTTACTAATCTAGTTTCCCTGTCCAGTATGGTCGGGAGGCTTTCCAGTATATAACAAGTCCAGTTCCAGAACGACTGATGCTGGCTTAGCAATGCGGCCACGCTATACAAAGCACGGACCCAGTTCAAGGGTTGTGTTCCAGTTTGGATTCGTTCAAACAGTAACGAAGGGGCGACTTTATCTTGGCAAACTTTCTGCTGGATTGGATATCATTTGTTGTTCCTCATCCGGCACAACATTGGCAAGAGGTGGTGGTCATCCTGTGGTGTGTGCTTGGGTTGACTTGCCAGAAATGTAGTTGCACCCTTGTGCCTGTACTGTCAGATATTAGTACACAGGGGTGGTCTGAGGAGCTAGGAATTGCAGGCTGTCTGTCCTCTAAAATGTGAAAAGGTTCTTAGAGGAGTCAGTAGTCATTCTTCTGAGCAGTCTTCTGGGCTGTAGTTGGTAGCTTCAACAGAGGGAGGTGCTGCTACTGCTGCTGAAGTGCCAAATAGTACTGTAATTTTATTTCTGCTTACACTGAGACTGTTGCAATTAGCATGGGACTAATAACATGATGGTTTACTGGGGGAAAATTTGTCTCTAGCTTTTTAGACTATGTTTTGGGTTCTATAGCTTGTAATGAATCCACATCACATTATTGAATTGACTTCAGCTTTGCATCTAAACCTGATGATGAGGCAGATGTGAGAGCTTTACATTAGGGAGTTAAGTTAGGCATTTCAGGGCGAATGAATAGGTAGGTGTGTATGTGCAGCTGACATACAGACTCCTAAATAAATGCCTGTAGTGTTGCTTCTTGTCACTATAGCATCAAGGCCCACTAGAGGAGAGAGAAGCAAATTGCATATAAAATAGACTGCCATAGCTTGGTAAGAGTTGGTATAAAAGGAGCTGGAGTGAATCTTCCGGTAGCAACAGGTATCACCAGAACTGCATAGAAAAATCTGAGTATTTTAATTTAATTTGATTCTGTGTTTCTCTTGGGTCTAGTTATGGTAATGTCAGGAATTCTCCTCCCTTTGTCCAAGTGTGCTGATATTATTTGTAAATAGTGTTTTCACTGGAAGAAGCTTCAGGCATCATTTTCGAAAAAGATGCTTAACCATCTGTCACCCTCTCTAGAGCCAGAGACTGTATGCACATAAGTGGTTTATACATAGTGCT
>VXAL01000602.1:348431-394637 GCA_013399475.1 Chauna torquata | reverse complement strand
TTTTGGAATTTATTGCTTTTCCAGAAGATCTATACACAACTGTCATGTCTATGACACATTGAACTGTACCTGTTTGTCTATCTTGTTCATATATTGAAGGAAACTTATTATCCAGAAAAGCCATTTGTGGAATATTTGGCAAAAAAAAAAAAAAAAAGTCAGTCCCAAATTCTGAGTTGCAGCAAACGAGTAACTGTCAGGATGCCCTTTAACATCATGAAACCGAAAGAATTGGATGCTTGTCATCTGTTCACCTTAAAAATTGCAAGTGGCTTTCTTTTTGGTAATTAAGAGCCTTTATTTTGTATAGGTCTTTCTAGTGATATTTACTTAAAAATCTTTGCTGTTGTAAACAAAACATGTAAACATTAGTGTCCTAGTTGATAAAGAGCTACTGTATATGGTGAATAGCAGTGCAATGATTAGTGATACAAAACTGAACACGGATAGCCGTTAAAGGTGGAGTCTTTCTGGGAACTTTTGTAAGCTATTTTTTTTCCTGAAGAAAGCTAAAGTGACCTTTAAAGATAATATTTGCCTTAAATTGTATTATTCCTTTTTTTTTTCTGAAAGAAAATCTGTTAATTACTTGTGTAAAGAAATGGTGTGTGAGATCCAGTCCTGTACATTGAATTTATCCTAATTGCTTGTCTGTGCACCTGGATCACAACTTTGCATAATCATAATCATTGCACTACTATACATAATCTTTTTACAGCAACACTGAGGAATAGCACTGCAATTTTTTTTAAACCAATTTTCAAATATTTCTAAAGCAGGGGAATAGTTTTCTTGTTTAAGATTAATGATTTTGATGCATGAAATAAACTGCTAGGTTATTTTTAAAAGGCCATCATAAACAACTCCAAAGAATGCTAAACTTATATGCCTATTTTTTTGTAAAGATACTTTTATATTTAACTGATTTTTAGAAGCTGGAAAGTGCTATTCCTGGTAGGTTGTTCTTGGAATATTTAACATTCTACAATAACATGAAAATGCTCACATAAACACTTTTATACACTAATTTTTTTGGTAAGCACTGGCTTTATGAAAACCAGCCTGACTTTTCTAAGCATCCTGCTTTTGCTACTTTATATACCCGTGACATTAGCTTGACATAGAAGAGGTAGAGTAAAAGATCTGTATTTGTATACATGGCTTGTGGTGCCTTGTCTTGCCTTCCTAGAACTAGAGTTGCAATATAAAGGCAATTAGCAATCCTGTTACATGTCTTTCTAAGACGAGCATAGATACACTTAGACCCTATTAGGACTTACTACAGGAGTGTTTAGGCACAGAAAAAAAGTTTGCAGAGTGAGCTGGTTAGGAAGAATTAATTGTAGCCTTTTAATAATTACTGTATTCTAATGTCACGTTCTCATCCTGAATAAAGTTTCTCAGCCATAATAATCCTTTGTAGGGGTTCAGTCTTTGATACAACGTGACATCTAGAAAAAGGAATGATTTCCTCTTTTGTTAGAGAAAAGCATTTTTAATGACATAGTTTAAAAAAAAAAAAAAAAAGGCCCTCATTATTTTGGTGCTCCTTGCCATCATGTAGTTAACCTTTAAAAACAGAGAATAGGAAGCAATGTAATTGTGGGCATAGCTCTTAAATTTTTAACTCTACTTTAAAACCTGTAGCAAGATGGTCCTTGGAAGTTGTCTGAAGTTGTAGTAATCAGGCCTCATTCTTTCTTAAAATAAATTAGCCATTGTGTGCACACTTTAATATACCAGGCAACTATGTGCATACGAGCATGAAAACGCTTTCATGCAGCTTTCTAGTGTGCGCACTGCCTGCATATCAATGCACATAAATACTTGTTAAAACACCAGGCATGTTGTCTTGTACAGATAATATATTCTCTCTACTTTTTAGGTAATCTTCAAACAATTGTAATACATTATATTCAGCATTAAGTATTTTAATGATTGTGTCTGAAAGCTTGTAAACAAAGTCAAAGCTCTTGCTGTAACTAATGTATTTTTTATCTCAGTACAATGCAGTATTGAGTGTTGGAACCTTTCCCTTATAGGTGTAATTCAAATGAGGGCCAGGTTAGTAATTTCTAAGGCGGTTACCATATGATAGCTGTTAACTGTCCAATGTGAAAGGAATTGGTAACTTTCTGGCTTCCTATTGCACAGCTTTGTTGTGTTGTGGCAGAAGCTGCCCAGCCTCTTGCTGGCTTCAGCAGAGTCCAGGAATCTGATGGAGCGTGAGCTGCTTTCACCTCTGTAGGTAATCTCTTCAGAGCAGCACTGTATAGCTAGGGTGGTGTGTAAAAGCCTTAGCGTCTGCTGTGGGTAGAGCACTTTCATCTGGCCCCAATCACCAGCCCCACATTAATTAAAAAAGCCCTTTCATAACTATGTAAATTCTTGACTTCTGTCAACTTGTTTACAATCTGATCTTTAAATGCATTTTTAATTTCATCAAACAGCAATTAATCTACCCCCTGTTTAAATTTAAAATGATGCTTCTAGCCCCTTCTACAATTTAAAAACAGCAGTTACCCTTTCAAGTAGGCATTCCAGTTTGCAAGTTGGTTGCATGTATTAGCATGCTGAATAACTTGCTCTATTCTCAAGCTGAAATATTCTTAATTTTCCATTAAAACAGGTGACTTCTGTTTCCTGAACATAAAGGGAAAAACCATCATCTTCACCCTGGTTTTGTGTGGGAGAACAGATTGCAGTATATTCATGATTTTTTTTCTTAACAAATCTTTCCTTCTTGAAGAGATTCCTTATGTGTACCTGGCTGCCTGTTGTTGAACAAGAGGCATGTGAACTTCTGAAACAGTTTCATGTACTCCAAAACTTTCCTATTCATCTACTGTTCACTGATGGCCTGTGTAAATATCCCTCGTGGATAGTCACAGCCATGTAGCTTGTACGTTTGCATTTTCCCATAAAATTGGTGTTTTTTCTGCAACAGGCATGTCTGAACTGATTGAGAGTTGCGTGCAGTTCCATGATAAGAAGAGAGATATAATCAAGTTTTTATGCTAAAGTAGCAAATTAGCATTTCATATCAAAGGAACACAGACATGAATAAATTGAAGATGCCTGAGCCAAACCCACTGATGCCTATCTCAATGTAGAACAAAAAGTGGCTAAGTACAGTCAACTTTTTTTTTTTACTCTTCGCCACTCAGAGTACTATCTGAACACATCCAGCTAATATTTTCAGAAGAAAGCTTTATCCCAAGTGAAAAATATTTAATCTGTCTCAGAACCTGTGCCACTATTAAATTTTGTTTCTGGAGGGAAGAGGTGAGGATGGGAGAAGGGTGGAGCAGAATAGGATATAGAGACTCCCAAGACAGGATATCAAGAATTGGAGCATTGTTTGCAGCAATACTTGAAGAGTTGATACAATTTATTGTAGTTTGCTTATGTCTTTCACTCTCTGGAACATCTTTTACAGATATACCAGTATACTGCTGGCAGCTATTGTTAAAAATAAAATTATATTTTCACTATCAAGCAGATCTTTCTATTGTTTTTGAAGCCTACAGTTCTTGTATGTGTAAGCTATGACATGAATGTGGTGTGCTAAACTACAGGACAACTTTTTAGTTAATTAAATTCTTAATTTTTGGCCTTCTGTTTTTTTGTGGTGTTGTGACTTAAGGCAGAATACATGTTGTTTCTTACATTATGACTAAGCTGTAATGCCCCTTAACAAAGGAATAGGACAAGCTGAGAANTTCCATTTTTAAGTAGAAATTCTTAAGACTATAAATTTTGGTAGCTTGTTTTTCTCCGGAATACTAGATTTTCAAAGTTAAGCTGGGAAAATTGATTAAAAATACATCCAAAAAATTGTCATGCCTATTTTTTTTCCAACTTGCTTACTCTCAGATAATCCACTACAGATAGCTATTTGAAGAGTTGAAACTGAATTCATGTCTCTGCAGAAATCATGGATTATAGATTTCGGTGCTCTTATGCAGAGTTTCAGCCCTGGTTCCTTACTGTCTTTTGCTTGCAAGTGTCCCTAAACTAGCTGTGGTAAACACCATACACCCCTGCTTTTGAGTGTAAGTAGGTATTAGGTCTTCAGAGCAAAGACCACCAGCCGCTAGTGGAAGTTTTCTTCGAAACTTCCTAAGCGTTATCTTGTCAATCTCTTGTCTGTCTTGTTGTGAGTGTTTGAGGTGCATCTCGGGTCTTATTTTGTTTTTGAAAGGAATTGTGTGGAATCCAGAACACATTTTTGGAGCCCATAATCTGGAATGCCGTCATCTGAGTTTGAGCGTGTGCAGGAAAGCAACAGATGTACTTGAAGTAGCAGGAAATCCAGCAATTAAACCCTTGGTAGGACTTATATACCTGTATCACTATATTATTTTACTGACCATGAGGTTTGTGATCAGAGCTGGTATTTGCAATGAGGTCTGCAGTCACCTTGTTTCAGTTTGGTCATGTACTTCCACAAAATGCAACCATGTGGACCACAAGGTAAGATAACGCCCTCTTCATGTGAAGAGCACACTGAAAGGGAATAGTGTTGAGCTACGAAGATGGTGTCTGTCCTGCATGGCAAAGGCAATAGTCTTAGAATGTGATAAATATTTTGTACAATTATAATTTGCTGCAAATGTTGCTTTCAACTAGCTAATAACCTTTATATTTTTTGCTAGATATTGTTTTAAGGCATTTCAAGTGCCCAGTCTGGTGCGGAAGGTTCCTCCTGGATGTTTTAGCAAGAAACAGCAGGATTTTGGCTTCAGCAAAAGCAATGGAGCCCATTCCCAAAAAGTTCTGTGTAGCTGCTGACTGTGAGCAATGGGAAGAACTTGAGGGGACCTAGGTGAGGCTGAATATTTCATGCCTGTTTCTGACTACTGCATTCTCCGTGTTCTCAGGGACAGCTCTCATCCAAATAATTATGAACTTGACTTGAAGCTAGGTTTCATAGCTCTCACTTATCTCGCCAAAAATGTTGCCATGTTCCTGAGGAAAACTAGTATGGAGATCTCTTGTAATGAACTCCAGTGGTTTAGGGTCTGAACCACCTAAATTATGATACGTAGTAATCGTGAAAGCAGTCAGTATCTGCTCAGCTCAGTCATGAGGACTGAGACCAGTGGAGTCTGACAATTGCAGTGACTGCTGTGCTTTGTCATTCTTCTGTGCCGTGCCCCCGCATCAACAGGCTTTAACCAGACCCCAGTTGTATTTAAGTAACAGTTTTCTTTCTGTTTGTACTCTGGCCTATTCTGACTGAGCCTGGTGATGTACTGGAGATTGCTGTCCAGTCTCTGGCACCAAGCCACAGGAAGATCTGGAGATCTTACGTGCTGGTTCATCTCGAGATGTTTCTAACTGCACTGGCCTTGAAGTATTGGCATCTTGTGTGGAAATGCTATTTTAGATACTCATCAACTTATTTTTGTGGTGTTTCACTGACGTTTCTAGAAATAAGCTAGCATTTTTTTCCAACCTAAATGGTTATATGTTTCTATGATTTTGTTAGTATAGCTCCATATTTTATGTAGGGATATTGCACGCATATCAGAAGATCTGATTTGTCATGGTTCATTCCTTTACCAATGAGCACGCTTTATTAGAACTCCAGTTTTTTTTACTGCAAAGAGGCTAAAACAGACTATTTTCCAAAAGTTTCGGTAATATTAATTGTGGTGTGGAAAATCCAGAAACAATTTTCTAATTACTTCCTCCATCAGTTTTCTTATAAACAGAAGCAAAATAAAGTAGCTAAAAGGCTGAGGAGACCCTGCTAGTATCTCTGACTACGTGCTGGTGTAGGAATAAAACCAATTTGTCTGAGTGCAGTTGAGATTTTTGTGGAAGGAAAAAGAAAAGTGGACAAACCTTTGTATTCAGTGGGATAGAAAAGGAACTCATTTGACGTGGTTGCCTGAGGGCTTTTGGACACTCATTACAATGAAAGCAAAGTATGAGCTGAATGTCTAAACATTTTTGCTGTCTCTGAAAGTCTCCAGGAGAAAGGGTGGATGTAGTGACTCATTAATCAAGAATATGTTTAGCTGTGGTGGTTCCCAAACTCCTCTCCATGAATCACATGTGGTCCAGGATGCCAACGAGGGCCTTTTATGGCCTCCATGAAGCAGGGGATAGTGTTAACGCGGGGTGAGTGGTCTGTGAGAAATTGACAGATATTTTAATCAGAAATGTTTGGGAACTGCTGCTTTAGGGCTTTACTTCAGTGAATTCTCTCTGCAACAGCAAGATTCACCTTGAACTGGTGAATAGCTCATACCCAAATGCTTGGTTTTGTGGTGGCCTACTGTACTCGGAAGGCATAGTGGTGAGACTTAAAGCAGCTTAATGAAAAAAAAAATGCAGCAACACTGGCAATAATAAAGCTCTTTGGCCTGGGTTAGTATTTTTCTGCAACATGTGCGTGGTGTTTGAGCAACTTGGCGTTGTGATTGTCGTGTTCAAAAGTAACCAGAGATTGGGGGAGGTAATAAATTTGTCGTGATAGTTTCGGAAAAGTAGTAAACTTAAGATGACTTAAGAGCTGCCTGTCTTTCAACTGTGTGAGAAAAATGAAAGTTCTGGAGGTAAGCAATCTTTCTTTCTGCAGATATTACTGCACTCGGTCTTGCTAAACTTCTGATGAGCTCTCAGAGCTGATGCTGGATGGTTTCCAGAGCCGGAAAAAGAGAACTCATGATTCTTTGACTCAAGAGAAGAACTGCTGTGTTCTTACCACTGGACAGAGAGATGAAAACAGTTGCTAAACAAAGATCAAACATGTGAACTTTATAAATAAACAAACAAAATTGATGCTAAGGGACGTCTCAACTCCTTTGCCTACGGCGAAGGGCTTGGCAGGACCTAGGAGAATGACTTTGTCAGTTTGCACACAGAATTCTTATTTTAAAGAGTCTGATTAAAGTGATACAGCTCCTCTTAATGAGTTTGGAGGTTATGCTGGTTAAAATGGCCTTTTCTGTCCCTACATTGGTAGAATGTACCAATGGATGTAGGGTAGAGGAGGAATTGTTTATGATGTTGAGCTCCAGATGTTGAATGTGGCAAAACCTTAAATGATGCATGATTAAAAAGCTGATTGTGAGAAGCTGCTGTTAATGGTAAAACACTCCAAGGCAGCAGGTTTGTTGCTGCGCTGAAGAGGAGGCTTAGTTACCTGCGAGAGATGCCTGCGAGGCAGAGCTGGGCGGCAGGGGGGCGTTCTCTGTTCTGATGTCCATTTGAGTCCTGTTCCGGTCTTAACTTCTGATGTGCCCTGTAGTGAGATAGGACTGCGGGTCACAGAAATGTTTGTTCAGTATCTTAAACAAAGCTGGTGGTCAGAGTGGGAGCAGAACCCAGGAGCGGAGAGCTGTTCTTTCTACCTTTTTTCCTTCTATCAAATGTGAAGTGACATGAACTAGAAACAGGAAGCTTGTCGGTCAGACTTTTGCCCAGCATGTAGACCTAACAGTCTTGACTCCCCCTACTTGTTCCCAGCATTAAGTATCTGCAGTCCTTGACAGCTTCTGCTCCTGTTTCTTCTTTTAGTTCCATACCCCTACTGCCTGCTTCAGGCTTTGCTCTGTGACGCTTTAATCTGGATGTGGAGCACAGCTGCAGCTGGCTCCTGTTTTTAATCCAGAGCAGCCCACTTGCAGCCTCCTGGCAAGGCAGTCAGCTTAGTGCCTGGTAGTGAAGAACCACACGGGACAGCCTTATCCCAGAGGCCCAGCTGCTCTGTACATGTCATGCTGTGTGAACACAGCTTTCCAAGGAGAACTTAAACTCCAGAATACTCCTGCAGCTATTGTGGGATGCCAGGCAAAAGATGAAGACCCCTATCTTCTTCCTGAACAATTTACTGCCTCAAAGCCGTAGAGCTGGGCAGGCTCTGTGAGCTAAGTTGAGCTGTTACACTGCAGCTGCAGGATTTTTGGAGGTTGTTTTTGGGATGAAGTTCTTCTTGGTAGAGTCAAATGCGGAAGAGCTGTGGTCTTCACAATAGTTCCCTGGACTTGACTCAAGGGGCCATTGCAAGCAGTTTTCCTTTGTGCTGTCTCCTTTTTGCTTTCATAAAAAGGGAATAATTTCCATTAAAAGATTTTGGTAGTGCTTTCCATCTGTAGATACCAGTGAGGAAACCTGAAGGAGAAGAAAGTGTCGTGGACAGTCATGTCCCTGTGAGATCCACTGAAGACCCTTTGAAGGGCAGAGCTCAGCTGCTGTATGGACGCTGGCAGTGGAGCTGGCCTAAGCACATGCAGAGCTCCAGACAAGTTGCGGTGCTGCTGCACCCTGCCTTGTGTCAGGAGGCTCGGGGTGAGTAGGAGCGCTGAGGTTGCTGCAGCGGAGAGGGGTGCTGGCGGACAAGGGCATGTGCCATAGGGAAATTGGTTTTTATTAGCTCTGCTGGTCACAATGACTCCTGTTTATCTGCTTTGCTGGCTCACTGAGAATGAAGTTACATCACTGTAACAAAGCTGTGTTAGCAATCATGCCGATTCTGTGGCTTGTAGCTGAATTTTTTTTATTTGATCTGGCTGGGCCGATCTGTATCCATGGGCTCCTACTTTGGATATGTTTGAAACAGACCTGTATGATGAAGCTTGTGTTTTTCTTGTTATTCAGGGTGCCTGGACAACATAAAGTGCTGTTTGCATGCAGGGTGGCATTACTTGTGACAAAGGAGCATGTGGAGCCAGGATGCACCGTGCAAGGTCACAGGGACATAGGGGAGGAGAATGCTGAGAATTATTACAACTCCTTTTTGTATATGTGGATTTAAGGTGTAGGCAGGCGTATGCTGCTTCAGCTACTTCTTAATTTTAATTTCCTCAGGCAATATTTCTTATGGGGACTGGGAGTTCCTGCAGTTTGTGTTTTTTATTAAGGCGGTGGTTGGCTCTTTGTCTTGCTGCACCCACTTGCCTAGGAATCAGATATGCAACAGCACATGCACATTTACTGCAAGCATCGTGCAAGGGGTTGCCAGGTTTGAAGTGTTCAGCATGAGATTTCTTCAAGGGGTTCTAACTATTTTCAGAATGTTTTCAGGACTTTGAACCAGAATCAGCCATGCACTAAAATTTGCCATAGGAGGAGTGTGGAATAATGCTGCTCTGACCACTGGGTGAATTTTTCTGTGCTAATTCATTGTCAAGAGAAGTTTTGCACACTTGCAGGATGGAGATTGTCCCTGTGTCCCAGCTACCTGCCCTGCAGTCACACAGTGTGTGACAGGCCAGTTCAGTTAGTCTAGGATTCTTTCATACTAGTGGTCAGTGAAAGATGCACATGAGCAAACTTTCTCACAGTGTGACTAGCCCACAGGGTAATGCAGTCCACAGACATTAGGGTGCAGAATCCCTTCTCAGACTCGCTCTGTCCTTCCCCTCCAGATGAGACTTTCCCTATGGGTAGTTATTCTGTAACTCATTAGAGCAGAATTTGCTCTGCTTTCCCATGAAACTTCCTGCTACAGGCTGGGTTTTCTAGTGATTACTGTGTTGGTCTGAGCCAATCGGCATTTAATAGCATCTTTGGGATCATGAAGGATTGGGGGAAGTCTAGGGTAAGGAGAAAGGTACCGCTCTGTAATGTGCTGTAGGTGATGAGAAACTTGCTGGGAGCCAGTGAACAGGGGCTCCTCAGGGCAGAATCCTGCCTGTGAGTCTCTAGAGCAGAGATGCAGGTGCTTGACTGTGGGGTCCAAATGGTTAAGCCTGTGCTTAAGGAGGGAGAGGCTCCTGAAAGTGTTGGATGGTTGTAAGAGAAGGATCCTGAGTATTATAACGCGACTCAATGTATTGGAAGTCTTTGAAGTCTTCTCCTGACATCCATCCCGTACCAGCATCTTTCATCCTTCGCCAGCGCTTCCCCAGCTGAATCTATTAAAGGGAAACTACAGAAGCCGTAAATCTTGGCTGTTAACATCTCCAGTGGTAAGATTTCACAATGAGCCCAAGTTGCTGCAAAAGATAAGAGAAGGGCTTGAAACCAAGGCAAGTTGTGACTGGTTCCCAAGAATAGCTGAGCTTCACAGCTTCGTTGGGGGTCCCTCCAGGTTACTTGCTCACGGGCGCTGTAGCTGGCTCTGCTGCTGACTCTCTGGGTGCCCTTGTGCGAGTCACCCAGCGCATGTCTGCGCTGTGCAGCGCAGCCTGGAGGAGAGATCCCCAGCTGTGACCTGACCCAAAGGGGTGAAGCGGTATCTGGGGTGCTGTATGGAGGTTAAACAGCCTGGCTGCAGTGCTGTCCTGCTGTGGTTACACTGCTCCCAAGGATTGATCTTATCATGTCCACAGGGAGCTGAGCTTATAAATGCACCCATTTCGGTGGAGTGTGGGTGCACATCAGGGCCCCCCCTTTGCGTGCAGAGGGTGGAGGGCCTCTCCTGGCATTAGCAGAAGGGCCAGGAAAGAATCCAGGAGTCCTGACTCCCCAGGATCCCAGCTTTGGCCCCACTATCTGGTTGGAACAGGCAACGAAAGGCGAGGACTTTTTGTATCCTTACATTGAGATAGTGGCCGGAAGGTTCACTGCTTTATCAGGAACGTTGGTTCAACAGAGGAGAAAAATGCAGCCTGAATTGCTAGATAGCAAATGGGAGCGATTCCTGGGAATGTTTCTTTGAGTGACTGGGAGCGTTGTTAGTGGGCAAACTGGAATCAGTGCTACACTCATAATCCTATTTACACCCTTGCTGTGATCCTGATCTCTGCCCAGCCTAGAGTGCCTATCTGTACAGAGTTCACTTCAGTATAAACACTTGGCTCTGCAGAATGTCTCGGTACATCAAATTGTCTGCCAGGCGCCTTCCTGAGTGATTCTTTTCATGGGAGACTTTTCTCATGTTGTCTTCATAGCACTGGTCTGGCAAGGCTCCTCCTTCCAGCTGAGCAGCAGGCCAGGAAGGAGAGACAGGTCTGCAGGGGAGAAGTCCAGTTACCATGTGAGAGGGCCGGTGGCGTGGTGGCAGAACCATCAGGTGTCTTTGCCCTGTCTGTGCCAGAGGCACTGTTTTCCCATCAGCATTGCTTGTTCCCGTAATTCCCATCTGTAGTGCCAGTGGAAGAGAAAAAACCTGCCCCAATGTGCCAAAAGTTTCGCTGCAGACGCAGCTGTTCCTAAGCCCTCCCATGGAAGGTCTTTGCTACCATCTCTGTGAAACCACTTTCCTGGGTGGGTAGTAAAGGGAACCTGCTGGAGCACTGGGATCAGGCTGCCCCGGGTTTTGTTCACCCTGTGCCATGCAGAGCATGGGCTAGACTAAGAGGGAAAGCAGTGGTGTCGGGTGGAGGGGCATGGAGCACCTCATGTCACATCTGGCCAAAGACCTCATGAAAACAGCTCAGACGTGCAAACCACTTGCTCAGTCCTGCCAGTTTCAGTGGCTTTGCTCTGCCCACTCTCTTCCTCCAGGCATTAAAATGAGTCTCTGAATAATCCTCCGTTTGATTTTCCTGTTTGATGTCTCCTCAGCATCACCAACTTAAAACTGGCCTTCTGTGGGGAGGCTGCCCGCTGCTCCGGCCACACGCTGCCCCTCTGGGCCGTGCTTTTCCACTCCTGTCACATGCTGTGCTGTGGGGAGGCCAGGGGTGTCCGTTTTGTGTGGAGGGCAAAGCAGATGCACTTGGACCCAGGAGAACTCTCGCATCTGGCACTAACATCCAGGCAAAACCACGGCTTTGAGGAGACAAATGCTGTGTCTAGGAATTCAGATCAGCAGCTGTTAGTGAAAACCTCAGTAAGGCAAGAGGCTTCAGAACTGCTGTTGCCCTCCAGGGATGACTTCGCTCCTTGTCAGGGCATACGCATTGCTCACTCAGACCTTTTCTGAAAAGGAAGCCTCAATATTGGCTACACAAATGAGATGGGCTTCTCATTTTGAGCTGAAAACCAGATCCTCAGTGTTTGCTGCCCTGGACAAACTGGAGACTCAATGAGCCCTTCCGAGCACTGCATTAGTGCAGAAGAGCACAGTTCTCGCCTCTCAGTGCCAGTTCTGAGCAAACAATATGGATTTTGGGGGAATCGGGACTCCTGGGTCTGTTCCTGGCCCTGAAGTTCTGCTTTATCCTCTCTGTGCAAAAGAGATCCTCAGGGCCCCAGAAAGTGTTGGTACCTCAGCTTGTCTGTCAAAGGCCTTCCTGAAAGGTTGTTTTCTCAGGGGATGTTTTTTCTCCATTACATCTTCTGCACAGCATCAGTCTTGCTCGCAAGTCACCTGTATGCACCATGTGTGGATCTCATCAGAGACCACTGTTTGCTCTACAGCCAGTTTTGCTTTGGGATCTGCAGCTCTGAGTGTTCTGGCTCTCCCCCAAAACTGCAGAAAGCAGGATCTGCTTCTGTTTCAGAAGTGGGAGCGGACCTCCAGAAGGGTCTGGGGGATGTGGTGGCAGATGGCATGTAAAAAGCTCATCTTGGAGCTACCAGAAGCTTCTTTGTGTTTACATGACAGATTTAAGTGGCTTTACTTTGGTAGGGAAACGCAGGATGCAAACAAGAAAGGGCACAAAGTTTCTACTGGTAGTTCAGTATCTGTGACTTCAGGCCTGCCCTGTGTTCAGCTTTGCTTTTCAAACTGGGAAACACTGGAAAAACGTGTGGTCCTAGGAGCCTGACCATTCATATTAGGGATGTGTTTAAAAAATGTTGACTGTTAGACCAACAGCTTAATGAATTGCTGTGAACCTTCTGTTTCTGTAGCATCTTGGTCTCTTATAACCTCTTCCCTTCTGAAAGCAGGGAGGGCTGCGGCAGGGGAGATGCACAGAGAAAAGCCCCGGGAGAAACGAGCCCGGCAGCTCCCGCGCTGCGGAGCCGTCCGGGACCCTGGTGGTGCCGGCTCGGTTTCGCCACCGGTTCGCGCGGTTCGGAAGCGTTTTGCCGGCTGCCATGAGTCGGCCGGCCTGCGGGGGGCAGCCTCGGCTCGGGAACCCCCGCCCGGCGTCTGCGTCCCGCTGCGCTTCCCCCGCGGTCCGCAGGGAGGAACACCGAGACGCCGGGGCAGGTGGGACCTCGGGACGCGTAGAGAAGGAAGGAAGTGGAGCAGCCGCAATGCTCCGTCCTGACCCCCTGTCAACCGGGCGAGTGCACGCGGGGGGAGGTCTGACGTGCAGGGAAACCTTCCTCCCTATCGTCCAGGACCTGTGTCGCATCCCCAGCGCGCTGGTGCGTGTCTTGCGCTTCCCAGTGTGCGGGTCAGAGATGGCCACAGGTGGATGTCGGGACACTTCTTGGTGGTTTTCTGTGCTTTCCTCTAAGCATTAGGTATCCTTAGCTGTGAATGGAGCACGTGGATGCTCTTAAGACTGAAATCAGAGGTGTCCATGCAGGTGGGACCCCATCTGAGGCTGTGGATTATCTGGCAAGTTTGTGTTGTTTTGTCCAGTCACACCGTAGATCAGATCCCTTCTCATGCATAAAGTGAAGAACACTGGAAATCGATGGGTATTTTTTTTGCTGTTGTCCCTGTTCTCAAAATGCCACAGACCACTAAGATGGCTCTGTAGCCTGGCCAAAGCGCAGCTCTAGATATGGGACAATTTTTGAAGATCCCTGGGGCAAGCTATAAGGAGCAGGTCTGATGACTGAAGCCTACCCAGCAGACCATCAGGACAAGTGCCCCTTACCACGGCATTTTTAAGACCATCTCTTCCCACAAGGCGTTTCCTTGGCCCATCCCTAATGGCTCCCCACTGAGGAACCTGAAGCATGGTTAGATGCCTGGGTGGTTCTTCTTGCTGTGTGCTGTCTGTGCAGTGCCCCGTGTTAATTAGCAGAGCTGAGTTTGGGCTCCTGAAATGACCTGTGTTGGGCTCCTGTCCTGCCAATGGGATGTGGCTTTCATGCCACTCTGTCACTAAAGTCAGAGATTGTGGTCCGTATGGCAAATTGGGTTGATGGAGCTCTAGTGATGCAAGGAAGTTCCCCACTGCAGATATGCAGTGAGGTTTCAGGGTCAGTGGAGAACTGATGGAGAAGATAAGTAAGAAAAGTACCTCTCACTCCTTGGTCTCCTCCATAGCACTCATCAATCCATTCTAGAAAGAGCTTAACAGTGAGATCTGAAGGTCTCACGTCTACATTTTGCTGACAATAGATGGGACAGGTAGGGTGAGGGTGGCAGAAAAAGGAATTATCCCAGCTCTCTTGAGTTGGTGCCCGGTGCTGCACTACAAACCCTTGCTGCCTCTTCCACCTGGCAAGGCCATGTGGGAGCCTCTTCCATGCAGAAATACATTTTCCTTCTTTTGAATGCTGAATTATCTCTATGGCGGTATAAAATTATCTGGCCCGAGAGGCTGGCACATTTCTGGGTTCTGTCCCCTCAAGGGATCTTCTGCAGAGCCCTTTGCTTGCAGTGAGGGTGGCAGTGCTAGTCCCCAGCAAGGGCTGGCTCAAAACTGGCTCAATCCCCTTTACAGAAGGAGAAAAGGAGGCTCAGGAGATACATTATCACCTTATACAATTACCTTAAAGGAGGCTATAGTGAGATGGAGATTGGTCTCTTCTCCCAAGCGCCAACTGAGAAGATGAGGAAATCACCTCAAGTTGCTCCAGGGGAGGTTTAGGTTGGATATTAGGCAAAGTTTCTTCACTGAAAGGGTTGTGAAGTATTGGAACGGCCTGCCCGGGGAAGTGGTTGAGTCGCCATCCCTGGAGGTCTGCAGAAAATGTTTAGATTCAGAGCTTAGGGACATGGTTTAATGGTGGGCTCGGCAGTGCTAGGTTAAAGGTTGGACTGGATGATCTTGGAGGTCTTTTCCAGCCTAAATGATTCTATGATTCTGCAGCTGCCCCCAGACTGCATTCCCTTGCTGCTGGGTTTTGGGAAGTGAACATCGGCTCCTTCCATGAGTTTCCCTGGAGCTGGGCACCTTGTGCATTATCATAGCAATAACTTCTTCCCATTTCCCGCCTAATCAAGCAAGGAGACCTTAAACAGTGTGGCCGCTCTTGTTAACCACGGCAGATGCTCAAAGACAGTTTGCTGCTATCTGGCCAGGTAACTGTCCTCACTTTGTGCTCCCCAGGCTCCATCACAGCCATTAATATGTGGAGAAGCTGGATACACATTTAGCTCATATTCTTTGCTATTAGCAAGTTTCTGTAGATGCCACAGAAGGCATGTTATTAAGGTAGATGAAAGGCCAAGGAACGAGTTTGCTGTGCTCATGCATGCCCATGGGGTAAATTTTCTACCCCTCCCCCATTTTTATTGTATCCATCCTGCATCAAAGTTGCTTTGAGAAGCAAGCGAGCTCTCAAGAAAGGCCCTGCGATGGTGGTAATGGAGCAAAACCACAAAGTGTTTCACTGCTTGTGAAGTAACAGACTGATTGCTGGGCTGAGCCAAGCTGACAGGTTGATCTTTTGCTTCCTGCAGCCTGTTGTTCTAGCGAAAAAAGGCAGCCCTGCTCCTTTCTGGAGACTCTTCCACATGCACTGTTCGCTTGCTGACTTTTGCATTCCTCCTTCCACACGTTGGAAAGATTAATCACTCCAGTCAGAGCTTGGTGTGACTGGGCAAGGCGAGACATTCCGCTGTTGACATTGCTGCTTTTGACTAAGGAAGGCCAGAAGTTTTGGACTCACCCCGGCCAGTCTGTGTGGGCAATCTCCTCGTGGAGTTTGGCCGCTCCTTGTCTCAGGCATAAAGGGAAGCTGGAGCCCCCCCCGTGCACACACACGCTCCCTGGCAGGGGCAATTTCTCTTTGCAGAATTATGGTTTTGCTATAGATACCAAAGGGGCAGCCAGGTCCCGAGCTGGGCAGCGCCGGTTTGGGTGGGTTTGGTAAGAAATGCAGCTCAGCTTCCTGCCTCGGGACCGGGAAACTGCTGCTGTGCCGCAGTGCAGGAGTAGCTGCTTTCAGGTAGCAGAGAAAGCAGTGTCTTGGTGTGGGTTCTTGGTGGAACTGTGGACAAGGGTTCAAGGTCTGCTGCTGCAGTGCTGGCCAGTCCTCTGTACCAGCTTCTCCTGCTATCTTCTGCTGGCTTTCAGGTGCTGGAGGCGGCTCTGCCTTTGTGCACGCCAAGCATCAGCCCTGGAGCTCTCAAGCACCTTGTCTTAGAGAGCTTTTGGCCAAATGGGCGTACCCCCCTCTCCAGACCCAAATCGATCACACAGCTGCACTGGCCCTTCCTTCAGATCTATCCGTTTGGATCACTAGCCCTAATGAGAGGAGCCTGGCTCCTGCCTTGCCCAGCTCAAACTACGCATGGGAAGAGATAGGAGAGGCTGTGCCAGAGCTTCAGGAGAGCAGAGGCTTTCCCCAGTGTTTTCTCTGGCTGTTTCTGCACCGCCTTGGTGTGCTGTCCTGTGCATGTCCCCAGCTGAGAAGCTGGGGCTGGAGGCTGTAAGGTCAAACCTCAAAGGTAAGTGGCTGTTTCTGGAATTTCATAGAGAGGAGGCAGACATTGGGAACCTCAAGCAGGACGCACGAAGGGATGAGGGGTGTTGCCTAGAGAAATGAGGAGTGGGAAGAGGCACGAATCCCCCGTGTGTAAACGCGAGCTGCGGAGGGGAACTGATGGCCAGGGAAGAGGACACCAAGTGCAGGTTTTCCCAACATCTCTGGCAGTGAGGCAGAGGCCTGGGTTGTCTCGGCAGGCTGGGGAGCCGCCACCACTGGGGTGAAGGACGTGTTAAAGCACTCAGACAGATGTTTGTCTATGTAAACACGAGTGCGCCTTGGGCGGGGGAACAGGTTCGGCTGCTCCCTGGGCTCCAGTGCTGTTTCTCTGTGATTTGTATGCACGTACTTGCGAGCACATTCACTCACACATGTGCTTGTCCCACCATAAACACACATTTTAGATCTGGAACAAAAGTTCAAATACGTATTGTCCTTGTTGCATTTTGTCCTCTATTTCTAGTCCCGTTGAGCACTACAGTTTTCTAGTGCTTCTGGGTATGAGAAGGATTATACAAATGAAGCTGTTGCAGGACTAATCTCAGAGAATTTTTCTTACCATTAGTTTCTTCTTCTCTTTCCTTTTTACTCTACTTAAAGCAAAAACAAAACAAAACACCACCTTCTTTTGTGCACTTTGGACCAAGTTTGTCATATTTCTTAGAGTCTCCAGTGACTCCTTCATACTACAGACTTTCTGGAGTCCTCCTTGTTAGATCAAGAACTGCATGATTCATTGTGTGCTGGAGATTTAATACTGCACGTAAAACATTCCCGGTTCAAATTTGTTTTCTTCCTTTCCCCTTTCCCTCTTTTTTTTTCCTCATTCCTGGCTTCTCACTTACATCCTGGAATTTTTTCGCAAGATATAAAATAAATACATTCCCAAATATGTCCAGGAGGAAACGATCTGCTTGGATTTTTCAGCTCTTGTTTAAGGCCTTGCATGATTTGGTGCTGTTCGTGGCTGTGTGTTGGGAGGTCATCTCCGATCTTATGGCTCTCTGAAGATGCACAGCACTTCCGGAACAGCCCAGCTTCTGCGTGCAGCAGGGCTCCTGTGTTTGTCGACATGTGTTGCTTACTGAAGACTTCTGGGGTTGCTTTTCCAATGAGAGATGTAGATTTCTAGTGCCAAAAAAGACTTCCTTGGTTATTTAACATGGCTGACTTCTTTAGGTGACCTTTAAGGTCACCATCCCTGTGATGGCATGTCCCCTGCCAGCATTAATCAGCAGATGCTTCACTGGATTTGTCCAATATCACTTGTGTGTCAAACAGCCATTCCAAGAGCAGTGGCCAGGGCCAGCTTCTTCTGAGGACAAAGTCCTCTGATGGGCAGTTAAGTGGTGACTTGAACCTGGGAAGAATTACTTGAAGCCTTTAATTATAAGGTTGCCTTATGCCTGCCTTTAGCAAGGTTTATCTGTCCCAGCCTCTTCTTCATCTGCCTTTTTTAAATATACGGTAACGAATTCAAATCACTCTTAACCATGACCTGAGAATCAATTTCTCAAAGGATCCCAAGGCTGGGTTTCGCAGGACTTGGTCCTTGCAGTGGACTCTTAAAGATATTCTTGGCCCTTCCCAAAGTCCTTGAAGTGTCTGATTTCCAAAGGGAACTCAGCACCCTGGTGGTTTCCATCAGCTGTGCTGTCTGAGGAGCCCTTTCCCAGGTGCAGAGTGTTTGAAACAAGGTAATCCTGCTCACTTTGCTGCCCAAGGACATGCTGCCTGAAGCAGTGCTTGCCAGGCCTGCGAGTGATGGAGTCGCATCAGTGCAGCACCTCACCTACAGCTAGGGTGGATTAGGTTGGGTGTAGCAGCACGTGAAGACACCTCGACCTCTCCTGGGCCTGGAGCACCTCCTGGTTCTGCACCGTGCCCTGGGGCAATGTTAGCCAGCTGGGTTCTAATGATTTCCTGGTAGGCACTTGTCTTTGACAGCTTTGGCTGTCTCTGCTCCCCTCCAGCCCTCTCTCTTCCCACTGGAGCAGCAGTTCGCATTGCATCTGGGCCTCATGGTGCAAACCTATGAATCTTCCTGTTAATGTGGTGGTTTGGGCCCTTGTGCCTGGCTGGGCTGCTGTATCTCTGCTTGAGTGACTCGAGCAGCTCCTGCGTGTGTGAAGATATTTAATACGGCCAGGCAGCTTTCCTGCTTCTGTGAGTTGTGTAAACATCTTGGGGGTCTAATGCAATTCCTGGCTGCCATTGCCTCTCTGCTCTGCTCAAGGAGCTGCCTGGAAAGACAGTGATAACTGTATGGGTTTTGCTTGACTGACATACGCTGGGGCAGGCTCAGCTGGGGAAGGAGGCCTGTTGGACCTGGCCCGTGGCAGGACCACAGGCGATGCTGCTGAGGTGCTCGGGGGCCTAGCTGCCACTGGCCTGGTGTCAGGCACCATCCCAGGACACGCAGCCAGCTGGCACCCAAAACCAGCTTTACAGAGTGAATTTTTCTGGGGGAACTCTGTTCCCAGACCTCCTTCTCCAGGTGACCCTAGAAGACACCTTTGCAGCACCTCAACATTGGAAAGATGGGTGAGCTATCAGCAAGCCCAGTCCCTCTGAAGGGCTCTCAGCTGCCCCGCGCTGCCCCTGTGCTGGGGGCCCCAGCTCCTGGTCCCATGCCAGGCTCCATACATCCAGAGAAGGGGCGTCCAGCCCTGTGGTGCATCCAAACATACCCTTTCCTGGGGAAAGTGATGGGGTTGTTACCAGCTCAGCCGTGGACTGGAGGGCATAGGTTCAGTCCCATGGCTTTTTCCTTTACCGTTGTCCAGGGTCTTAGCTTCTTTTTGGCTAGGGAAAGAGTGATCTCAGGGTGGCCACCACTGTTTGTATGGTTGTGAGAACTTTTCTGAGAGCAGCTTCTTCTGCAGGTGCATCGGCTGTGTCCCTGCTGCACCCTGTGCTGGCCATTGCGTAGCCTGCGCCGGGGCCCTGGGCTGCACACCCTGCCGGGCACAATCAGCCAGCCATCGCGCCGTGGAGCCTGTGGCAGCCGCGGGCCGGCTCACCAGAGCAACCCCGCACTGCTTTCATTCACCAGCCTGTAAACACGGCGGTTCAGGCATTGCTTAAAGTGTGGTTCAGCCATCGCCGCTGTGGGGGCTGCAGCTTCCCGGCTGGGGTGGGGCTGGCAGCTGGGGGCTGTAATTGCTTCAGCCACCCAACTTTAATCCACCTATGTTCGTGAGTCAGTGCCCCGAGGGGCTCAAGTTAAGAGCTTGGGCTCACTATATATAGTCAGTGGGGCTGCTAGGAGGCAGTTTAGGAACCTGCCCCTCCCCGTTGGCTACCTGGGTACCAAAGGTAGGGAGAAATACCCTGAGATGGGGAGTTAAGCAAACCTGTTTTACTTAATGCTGGGAGCAGACAAGGATCCCATCTGTGGTCAGTTGCTGCAGTTCATCTGCAGCTGAGGCAACTTCTTAAACCACTTAAACCTGAAGCGGGTGCCTGGCTGTGCTGTCTCTTGGTGCAGAGCTTGCAGGGGCTCCGGCCCTGGCAGCCCAGGTTCCCCCCCGGCCCAGGGGCTCTCGCTCCCCTCCTCGTGCAGGAGGCTGCGCACGTCTCCCCTGTGCCACGGCTGCCTGGGTCTTTCCACGGTGTGTGAGGGACCACATGTCCTGGTCACGCAGTGGGGCTCTGCTGGCGTTCCAGGCACCATGGCTGCTCTGTCCTGATGTCTGTTCCCATTTGCAGAGGTCAGATATTTGAGCTCATCTGCCAGCCATGTCTCCTGACAAGCTCCAGTAGAGCCATTGCCACTCAACACAGAGGGCTGAAGCTCCTGAGCACTAGCAGGGAGGAGCCAAACCTCTGCTGTGTCAGGGAGACAGCTTTAAATGGGGGCTTCCTTTGTGCCCAGCTTTGCTTTGTTGGTGAGCAACACTTGGCTGATCGCAGAGATGTAGCAACTCTCCAGCACACATGTTAGTGGTTTTGAGGGCTAAATTGGACCTTGAGAATTAGCAGCCTTGTAAGTCAATAACAACATGTCCTAATGAATGCAAGATGTCCCTAGGAAATGAAGGCTCCTTCGCTCAACTGGGATCCTGTGACTGGGAGAGGACCAGTAAACAAGAAGGAATGCTTCAACTGGAGATGAGCAGGAGATACAAAGTCAACATCTAGATTTCAAACACCACCCAAATGTGGGTGGTGGGGGGCACAAGCCATTTGCAGTTGTGAAACATGGCCCTCTGTTGGTGTCTGCTGTCTGAACGTCCCCTGCATCTCCCTTGGGTGGAGTGGGCTTTGAAAACCGGCTTTTAAATGCCACATTGTCCCCTCGCCATCACTGTGGGGTGGAATTACTCCCTGGAGCTGTCCTGCTGAGCTCGCAGCAGTGCCTGCCTTGCGCAAGGGCTGTTTCCCTCTGCTCCCCCCTCACAGCTTGCCTTCAGAAACACGCGTCCTCCTTGCGAGGCTGCACGCGCCTGGGCAGCCCTGGATGCGGCCGCTGAATACAGGGGGGCTGCGCGGGGCTGCCCCACAAAGGGGACGTTTGTACTCGAAGCTGGGGTGGCCGGGCTTGGGCGCGCTGTTGGTGCCCAAGGAGGCGATGGCGAGGGGCTGGTTTGCAGCTGCTGCCATCGCGCCTCGGCTGCCCTGATGGGGGAAAGGCACCGGTGGGGGTTTGTGCCGGGGCAGCCTGCGTGCTCAGCACGCAGATAGTGGCATCTATGTGGCTCTGCTGCTGAGAGGGGCCAGAGCAGAGAAGCAGCAGGGCCAGCTTGAGCCTTCGTTTTCTGCCCCTCTCCCACCATCGCGCACGAGCAGCTGCCAGCCGCTGCCTGCAGCCCATCCCATCCGGTAGCTCCCCGTGAGCTTGCCTGGCCGCTCCCTGAACCCTACCATCCTCAGCCCTGACAGCTGCTTTCACCGCCTAATGCCGCACCACATGGAAAGCTCTTCCTTCCGTGGGTTTGCAGACTTGCTGCCTGATCCTCTCGGGGGCTAGCGCTGCACTGAATTAGGAGTTTAACTCCCAATGCCTCAACACACGTTTGATCGTTCCCCTAATTGCACGTGACATGTACATGGGTCTCTGCTGTGTCAGAAAGCAGCTGGAATGTGTTTCTGCCCACGGCTCTGGCCTTGAAGCATTCACCACCGTGCCTTCTGCTGACATCCCCAGCATAATGTGATCCAAATGTGTCCTGCGCGAGGGCTGGTGCGTGTCAACATCCTTGCGGCATGATTGCTCACAGCCATGCTGGGTAGTGCAGATTAAAGCCTTGCTTGCAAGCATGGATGATGCTCACAAGTAACCCCACGCCTCGAAGCAACGGAGCCCCCTGCTCCTGGAGCACCCTGTGAGATTTTGGGGTGTGCTTGGTCATGATGCTCAGTGTTGGTGGGAGAGCTGCGGTTCATGCACTGCACTCAGCCAGGGCTTGCAGCTTGCGACGTCCCAGTGTGCTGCCGCTCTGAGCATCCTCCCGGGCTGACTGCACCGCCGGGCCCATGGAGCCCGCACTCAACTGAGCCACAGAGCAGGTCTCTGCCGGTAAAACTGCTCCAGGAAAAGATAGAGGAAAAGGCCAGCTCGGTTTCACTGTCATCTCCTCCTCCTTGCTCTGAAGTCACTGTAGTTTCAGGTATGTTTAGCAGACAATTTATACTCATCACCCATTAAAGGCAATGCTCATTGCTCTGTCCTGCAGGCTGGCTGCCTTGCAAACCCCAGTGTATGACAGCATGCCACACAATTGTTTGTTGACCCCAAGCTTTCCTCTGTCAAATTATCTCATTAGCTTGTAGCCAGGCTCCCGACTGGTGCACAGCTTTGTGGCAGCAGAGCATGGCCTGCAATGCTGCCTGCTGCTCACACGCAGCGCGCTGGGATGTCGCCTGGCCAGGGTGATCCTGCACATCCCTCGGGTGTAAACACCCCCCAAGAGGAGGGCAGTGTCAGCTCCTGGCCAGTGTCATATAATGGCAGCCCCAAAGCTGGTCAGAAAGAAAAAGGCTCCAATTTCCTAAAGCCCCTCCAGTGCTTGCTTTTGCATTTGGTTGGTACCGAATACATCGGGTGCTGACCCAGCACCCAATGCAAAGCTACCCCTGCCCAGCTCACGTAGTGTCACCTGTGACGCGTCCCCACACTGGCACACGTCTTTCTCCTATGGCTGTTGGCATGAGTGCCTGGTGGTATGTATGTGTGTCGACTGGCTGGCAGGTCAGCCGGGGCAAGTGGTTGGACCTTGGGGATTGGGTTTTCTTCAGGGAGATGGGACCTCTTGGGCCTCTCCCATCAAAGCAGCGAAGCTTGAGAGCTTCAAGACCTCTCCCATGTCCACTGAACGTGGAAACAGGCTGAAATTGTCCTGTTGCCATGTGTTTCCCATGCGAATGTCCTGAGGTGGACATGGGGCTGAAACCTTTGTGCCTGGGAAGCAGAGTATTCGGTGGGTCTGGGTGCTGCTGCTGCTGCTTAGCCCGTGCACATGTGTACCCTTTGCAGGAGCAGGGAAGGGAACATGGGAATGGCATCTAGGCAAGTGCTTGCCCAATCCACGCGCATGGAAATGAACTGCTTTGTGCGCAAAAAAAATTGTCATTTTGCAGAGGCGATGGGTGTGTGCATGTGTGGGTGTTCAGACTCTGCAGAGGCAACCTTGAATGCCTGGAAAAATAGTCTTTGTGCATTTAATTAGTGGTAAATATGATTTACATGCAAGATGCCTCTTGGTCTGAATCTGCCTGCTGATTAGCAATTGCAGCCAATTTATATTGTGTACTTTGTTTGACTTAGACCACAACAGCACTACATGAACGTAACAGATCCTTCTGCCTTTGCATTTCAAAGCTCCACTTGCACAGGGGTGTTATTGCACAATCATCAGCTTGCACTGCTCTGAGACGGGACATTTGCCCAGGGAGCTTGGCGTGTGCCCCCCCGTTGCTGGCCACAGCTCTCGCCTCCGAGTTTCTCTGCGAGCTGGGGATGGTTGGCGCGCGGTGAGTCAGATCACCCTGATCTGGCTGGCTCGGTGCGGCAGCGGGGCTGATCGGGGCTGTGCGGCTGATGGCGGTGGCGGCAGGGATGGCTGGTGGGGAGCTCGGGACCATGCCGAGCCTGCAGATAGGGCTGCCCAAGCCAGATGTGCTTGAGCCACGCTGTATTGCTATGAAACAGCGGCACTTGGAGCAGGTAGGGGCCTCTCCAAGTAGAAGTCTTGATAAATATTGTTGCACACAGAGGTGACCTTTGAAAACTCTGGCATTGCTTTTTCTGGAGAGAGGAGGAGAAAGGGGGATGCTCTGTGTCTGGGTGTATCCGTGCATCCCGCTTCCTCCCCACTGCACCTGGCACTGCGTGTGTCCTTGAGGACAGACATGGCGTTGCATCCTCGGCGATGGGCCGGGCTGTGACCCCAGCAGCTCCTGCCCGTCCCACCGGCCTGAGCTCTGCCTGCCTGCACTGGGGTAATGGCTCCACGGAGGTTGGCCGGGAGGGTTGCCTGGACATGTGCTCTATTTCCTGTGGTCAATGTTAAACCATTCTCATAAACAAGTATGGTGTGGTTTTGGTTCAGGTTCTTTTTTTTCCTCCTCTCCCCCCTCCAGTGCCTGCATTAATAACCCAGGTCCTCTCCCCAGTCTGTGGTGGAGTGCCCGGTGAGATGGGCATGCTTTTGTCTTGTCCCAGCAAACCCTGGCAGGGTGTCTGAGGAGAGCGGAGAGCGACACGATGACTCTCCTCCCGCCCCAGCCCATCCCCATCCCCCTGTTCCCTGTGCTGGGGGACAGGGTGGGTAAAGCACAGCATGTGCAACGAGGGGGTGAAAGCATTGACATGGTCCCTAAGGTCTGGGCCCCAAAGGGAACCGTGCCTGCTCTTGGCTCCTTGTGCCGGCTCTCTGACGTGGCCAAGGGGCTCTGCAACTTCTCTTCCTTTGCTTTCCCTTGGAGATGGAGTGAGTAGGGGGCTGATGACTACCAAAGGAGAAAAGGAACACCATTTTGATGCCCTGATTTCCTCCCCTGTTCTGAAAATCCAGGGCCAGAATCTACCTTGTATTTCTACCATTGTTTAGAGGCAACGCTGGGTTTCTGGGATGTTCCTGGAGCTGTGCAATGAGTGGACAAGGTGAGCTGGGATGCCTGAGACTGTTGGCTCTTGGGTCAAACAGGATATGCAGCAGCTCAGCCTCAGCACTGGCTGTGCAAGGACCTGGGAGGCAGCCCTCATGCTGGCAGGCTCACAGTCTAAACAAACAAGGAGGAAAGAGGGGAGCGTTTAACCCAGTTTTGCAGAGATGAGTGAGATGAAAGCAGTTGCCTGAGGTCATTCCATGAATCTGGGGCAGAGCTTGGATCTGGGCTCACACCTTCCCCATCCTCACCCCAGACCTGATGAGGCTGATCTGAGGCAGGCTTGCATCTGCTCATCCTCTCCCTTGGTATTGTCCATCGCTCCAAAATGCTCCTGTGTGCTTTCATCTGCGCTGCACTGCCTCTTGCCGCTCAGCCCAGGGCCAGCATCTCCCCCAGGCCATCGGCTGCGAGCCCTGTGCTGCAGGGAGCCCCCCGCTCTGTCCTGCCACAGGAGGTGCCGGCCCTGGCCCCAGCCTGGCCCTGCTGTGCTCCTGCAGCAGCTGGGAATGCAGAGCCTGCTGCTGATGTCGCAGGCATGCTGGTGGTGGGTGGGATGCAGCCAAGGCCTCTTCGTGGAGCTGCAGAGCCGTACGGCTTTCTCTCGCCCCGATGCCCAGGCGCTCTGCACCCTGCTTGGGGAAATAGGGGTGAGACAGGGGTCTCAGTAGGCTCCTGTTAATTGCCCCCACTGGGCTGGAGCAGGGCAAGTGTTCGTTGGCAATGTGCCCCTCTGCACCCCACATCCTGGTCCCTTGTGGGGAGGTACGGGTTGTGTGTCCGAGGGTGGTGCTCAGGGTGGGCGCCTCATCCCTGGCTTCAGACTGCCACAGCACATGGCCCGCAGCTCATCCGGGCTCCCATCGCCATCCTGCCACCCGTGGGCACGTCCCGGCTGTGTCTCCACCAAGCAGCAGCGAGGGCAGCTGAGCCACTCCTGAGACACTCGCGCAACTCCCTCTGGGGCCAGGGAGGCAGGGGAAGTCCTCTGGGAGATGAGGGCTCGCAATCCCACCTGCCTGGGGGCAAGGAGGGATGTCGGGAGGTGCTGCGAGACAGGGCCAGGTGGTGCCTGTGTGGGAGCAGTGCAAGGATCCCCGATCCTTCAGCTCGACTCCAGGGTTTGCTTTGGTCCGGGCAGCGCCGCAGACGAGTTGGGCTTTTGGTGAGCACTCGTCTTCCTTCCTGTGGGTCTCATGAAGGTCCAGAGATCATCCTGCAGCTGAGGAAGGCTCTGGGAGCAGGTAATCTCTGCGCTGGGAACTGGTGCCTTCGGGGTGCTCCCTGTGTGATGGGAAGCAGCAGGAGAGCCTGTTAATTTTGTATGAGTGCTTCCACGGGTGTTACGTTTTTCCACGCTAACTGCTGGCTCCGTTGCTGGACGAGGCTGATGACAGGGTGTTTGCATCAGTGACTTGGATTGCAGCTGTACCCAGGAGTCAGTAAAAGTGCTCAAAGCACAAGCGGTTCAAGTGAATTGGGATGGACGAACCATGTGATGGTGAATTCTTTAATTTTTTTTGTAATTTTCACTAGACGTGGCTATTCACACCAGCTTGGAGCTGCTGTCTGCCTCATTTAGTGAAGCCAATTTCATTCCCCAGTGGGAAGAGCCCAAGCCCAGCCATGCTGCCTTGCTCAGAAAAGACCAATGTGGCTCCAGCACATTGCAAATGCCGCTTTGCTGGCAGGAGGATCCTCTTGGACATCTCAGCAAAGGCTCTGTTCAACAGTGACTCTCTGTTGGCTTCCTCCAAGCCAAAGCCATGAAACTGGCTGTGTACCCGGCAGTCTGACAGCAAGGTCCCATCTGGCCTCTGCAAGGCAAAGGCAGCCTCGTGTGAGCACAGGCTGAGGCAGGAGAGGTGAAACGCTCCTTCCTCCCCTGGGAGCCCACAGGCCCCGCGGGCATTAGCAGTCCCTCCCTCACCAGCTGTCCCAGGCCTCAGCGCATGGCGGAATTGCTTCTCTGCGAGGCTGGTGGCCCCACAGCCATGCAAAGGGACCGGCGAAGGCACCGCGTCCACAGGCCCCTCCTGCTGCCAGGCTGGCACCTGCTCTTGCGCAAGGCGCTTGCTGCTCTGGGAAGGTTGTGCTGGCCCCACCGACACGCGTCCACCCCACAGCAGCTTGCTCTCGTCCAGATGCTGACAGCATTTCTGCCCCTGTTTTTAAGGAAGGCCAAGGTTACATACAGCCTGTGCTTGCAGGAAAAAAACAGCAGAAGCTGTGCCAAGCCCGAATGCCTCCCATGTGGAAGTGTTCTTTCTGCGTGGCTGAGCCGCTGCGAAGCATGTTTCTAAACAGTGTATTTCTGGGCACCTTCAGCATCTTCTGTGGTGGTAAATAGCATGAATGGGACTGGAATTTCCTCCTTTTGCTTGGGCTGGACCCAAGGTTTGTTTCTGTTACAGGGACAACGCTGGCTCAGATTTGCCCCAGCTCAAAAATCCCAGACCAAAGCGTCAGTGCTGAGACACCCCCCCGCTCTTTTTAAAAGAGATGTTTATTTTCCTTGTGGTTTTGGCAACCTAAACTTTATTGTACTGCGCTCCTAGGCACACAGCAGACCCTGGCGATGTTTGGCCGAGTGGGAGGGTGAGGCAGAGCCAAGAAAATGGCATCTTGCGTGCTCCGGGTGATGGCTCTTTGGGGCAGGGTCTTTGTCCATCAGGCGGATGCCGTGATGCACAGTCCCTGAGCACAGCTCCTTCACGAATAAATCCCAGTGTATGACATGGAAAGCAAACTCAACTTTTGCAAATCACCCTGTTGCATAACTGCCATCAAACTCTGCCAGCTCATGGAGTGTTGCCCCATGCCGTTACTCACCTGTTGCTGCTGAATTGTGCAAAGGCAAGCCACCAGCACCGGCACAATGCGCCTGCACCTTGCACCAGGGAGGAAAGGATGGACCAGCCCAGCGCACTGGAAAGGAGAGACCTTGAATGAGGGGAAAGGCTCTGGTTGCTGGCCGGAAGCAGCAGGTGGGACCAGAAATGAGGTTTGACTCTTGCACAGCTCTTTGTGCCAGCACGAGGTTGATGAGGATGTTTATGTGTGCTGGAGTCAGGCTGCTGCACAGCAAAAAATTTTTCCTTCCAAAACCCTGCAGCCTAAGCAGATAAGAGAGAAAGGTCTGTCTGCTCAGTACCTTGCTCCTTTGCATGCCTGTGAGGGAAAGGTTCATCCAAGCCCTGCAGAGCCAGAGCCAGGTCCTGCCCCTGCTGCAGCCCTGCCATGGCCCTGCGGCCGCTCAGAGATCAAGGGGGGGGCTCACAGCAGCCCCCAACCTGGTGGAGGAGATGTGGCATGGAGGAAAACCAGAGGCCCCACATATTTGCAGCTCCTGGGGCCCCTTTAAGTGAAAGGCCTGGCTGGCATTTTTAATTTGAAAATTTTTAATTATTATTTTATTTGAGCCCCTGTTTATTTTACTTTCCAGATGAGCTTGGGGAGCTGCACAGGAATACTCCCTGGATGTGTGAAGGCTGCCTGGGGCCAGCAGAATTGCTGGTGTTCATTCTCTGCTCTGCTGGAAATTAACCTGGACTTGAAGCTCCTGGCTTTTCCTCGCCCTTGCCAAAGCCCCAGCTCTGGGCAACACACAGATTCCCCAGAGCTCCTCACCTGGGAATTGGGCTGTATTTCCTTCTAGCCTCTCATTTTTCAGCTCCAGAGCTGAAACTATTAATACTTCTGTTGGCAAATGCAAAAGAGAAAAAAAAAAAATCCTCTCCTGTAAAAACAGCTGATTCAGATCCGTAGTATCTTGATGTGGCAGAAAGAAATTAGTTATTGAATGTGGGCTGAGAAACGATGTTTGTCCAGGAGCGGGCGGGGGTGGGGGAAAGGCTTCTTTGATTCTTTTTTTTTTTTAAATGATTGAAATCTCAGTGCTCGCTGTATTTGCAGGGGTTTGTTTCCTTTAGCAGCCAGACGGTGCTGGTGAAACATGCCAGGACAACCGCGCAAGCAGTGCGGCACCCGTTTCCCCAAAGCACCGCTTGCTCTGGCCCTCAATCTTTCCCCCTGCACCCTTGGGTGGGCTGGGCCCCCCGTAAGGCAGCCTCCTTGCCCCTGCACCTCTCAGCTGCAGCCAAGAGAAGAGGGAAGGTAATGCCAATAGCCCCGGTGGTTTTGGAAGAGCCCTGATAGCGCTCGAGCAGTGGATGAGAGGAAATAACTAGGAAGTGATAGGATTAGGTCCGAGCATCGCTCTTCCACAACAATGCTGATGCTGGAAGGAGAAGGGCAGGATGCTCCTCACTGAGCAAAGCCCTGCCGGGCGGCTGGTCACAACCAAAGGGTTGGGGAATCGCCTTAAAAACGAGCTTCTAATAGGAGCAAAACGGGTTCCTTGGTGCTTCTTGCAAGTGGTTAGCACCTCCACCCAGGGACCGCTGGGGATGGGGCGGGCTTTGGTGCTGGCACACGTCCCTGCTGCTCTGCCCCATGGAGAAGGGCCGGGTGGTTCCCGGGGGAGCTCACCCCTGCGGTGCCCGTGCCACCCCATGGGCTTGGTGGGGCCGGGGCGGTGTCGCAGTATGTCCTGTGCACCCGCGATCAGACCCCACAGCTCACCAGCAGGGCTGCCCTTGGCTTTTTTGAATTTGGGGCTGCTTCCTGGGCAGCCCAGTGGGCAGGCTGGTCCCGGGGCCCCTGCACCCCCCACTGCGCCATGGGACTGCCGGGGGGGGCTGCCAGGACTGGTGCTCGCAGATGCCTCCCATCCCTGGGCACGGGAGAGGTTCAAGCCTGGCATCCCACAAATTATTACAATTATGGTTCTTTTTTTTTTAAAACCAAGAGTAAAAATTCCTTTGCAATTGTGCAGTGAGAACCTCTCAGGGCTTCTGCAAGCGTTCTTTGAACTGGCTGTGGAGAGAGGCCATTTCACAGAAAGGCAAATGAAGCCACCCGGTGTTCAGTGACACAGGACATTTTGGTCTGTCTGTCGCTTGTGTCCTCAGGCTTTTGGCAGTGGAGGCAGCCAGGTAGAGGGAATCTGGGATTAATCCCGATTTCCAGGCCTTTGCTTTGGCCTCAGTTCCTTTTTTACCTTATGTCCGGTCTGAGCATCTCCTCTTACAGCCCCGTGAGCGCCAGACACGGCGACCCAGTGCCTCAGCAGAGATTTGGTCACCAGCTGGAAATGCTGGCCCTGACCTGAGCAGTACTGAGCTCTGAGCTACACCAATGGCTTTCTGAATCGGAGGGCAAGGGTGAGGAGTAAACAGTTAAAGTTTTTCAATCCACCTGTATATTTTCACAAGCCTTCAGATAGCAATCAAGAATGCAGGAAACGGTGTATTTAAGGGGTCTGAATTTGCCAAAACTGTGCCACAAGTCAAACTTTTAAAGCAAAGTTTATTTGTAAAGTTACAGAAGACCAAAGTATCTCCTGTTAATGGGTAAGTCTCTTTAAAGCTATCCTTTTTTTTTTAATCTCTACCTTTTAAAATGATTGGTCTTGGGAAGAGGGAGAGGATTCACGAAGAGGGGCTGGATTTTAATCTAATAAGCAGTTTTTCCCTGTGGGCAAGTGCTAGAGCTCATCAAGGCACAGCTCAACACTTTGCTGTGTGCCGGGTTATAAAGTGGCCTTTGACGTTTTCCTTGAATAATTTCAGCTTGTTTCAGCTGTGCCAGAGACCTGACAGGCTCACAGATGCTGCCGGGGCCCCGTGTCCGGGAGGGCTCAATCATGGCCCCCGAGGCTGCACCAGGGGCTTGACCCTGCCAAAACCAGCATCCGCCTCCCCCGGCCCCTCCATGGCTGCAGCCTGGCCGATGGGATGCTGCGGAGGTGCCAGGTCTTTGGTTATTAACCCTGCACACCCCTGCACGTTAATTAGCACGCCATCCACGGAGGTCCTTAGTGTTGCCGTACGGCAGGACCTGGAGCCATTAAGCGTTTAAAGGCTCTGAGAGGGTGTTTTATTACTGCCTTATGCGCGGCATTGAAGTGACAGCTGCAGAGGCAGTAACTGTACTCCTAGTGCAAGGGTAAAACTTATTAAAAGTTCATTATATGTAAAAAAAGTTAATCATGTTTTTATTTCTTGTGATAGGTAGTAGCTGGTAGCTTTTATTTGGCCACTTGCTGCTCATAGTCTCTTGGCACAGAAAGCTCTCAGAGAGCAGTGAGAGGGTATGGAGCCATTCACAGCCTGAAATGAGGAGCAGCCGCGATTGTTTTCGAGGCGGCTGAGCTAGCCGATGCCTTTGGCTCAGCCGCTGCCCGCCGAGCTGTGACCAGGCTGGGCTTGGCTGCTGGCTTGGCTGTTGTGCCGGGGCCCGGGGCAAGGATGTGCAGCTCCTGTGCTGCCGCTCGCCCGCAGCGGCCCCGCGGCGCACGCCCACAGCACGCACGGGGCACCGCCGTCCTCCCGCTGCGGCGAGGAGGCAGCCGAGGTCGGCAGCACCTGCTGCCTACGTGAGCCCTGGCAGGCAGGCACACGTGCACTGCTCTCCTCCACCTTCTGGCCTCGGCGGCACGGTGCTAAGCAGCGGGGCAGCGAGCTGAGGTGGGCAGGGGCCCTCAGCCCTGGCGCAGCCGGAGGAGCACGGGGAGCCTCAGCCCCGTGATGCTTGCGCCTCTGCTGTGCTGCAGCCAGCAGCGGCCTGCAGGCAGAGCAGGCCTGTCCCCGCCTGCCGACCAGGAGAAGCCCCGCGGCAGGGCACTGAGCCGGCGTCAGCAGCCCACCGGGCCGGCTGCGCTCGCCTGGGCCCCGCCGCCTTGCAGGGCACCGGGGGCAGCGGCACCCCCGGCTGGCGACCAATGCTACCGGGTCAGTGCCGGAGCAGAGGCGTCCTCAGGGTTTTGCACACCTTGCCTCCTCAGTGATGTGCATGAGGTTTGCTTGGGTTTATTCAAATCACTTGGCTCCCTCTCATCCCTCTGGAACGAATCGCTGATAAACCCGGGCTCGGAGCGCTGCAGGTGATCCCCAGCTGGGCTGGGCTGGGCTGCGACACGCTGCTCGTCCCGGCTGCGGCTGGCAGGGCGGGCGCTGGAGCTGCCCCCGGCGTCGCCTTGCCTGGGCACGGGGCAGCGGGGCCGGCACCAGTGCCATCGGCGGCCGCGATGGCAGCCCGCCACCGCAGACTGGGTGGCCCTTTCTTGGGTGGTGACTAATGACTATTGTAATAGATATGAGGCTTTAATGCTCATCAGCAGGTGAGCTGGCACAGGGGAGGGGAAAAAAAGAAAGATAGAGAGCGGGGAGCGCGGCGTGTCTCTCGGTGAAACGGCTGCCGACCAGCCAGCCCGACTGGTTGAACCAGCCCACTCCAGGGCGCTGCATTTCCACAAGCAGGGCTGGGCTCTGGCCTCTCCCTGCCACTGCGTGTGCCAGCGTGGCATGGAGATGCCAAGCGTGGATGAGCATGCATGCATAACAGGGGTTTTTCTTTCTTTCCCGCAAGTGAAAGCACAAAGCCACCCAATACCCGTGAGCTCTGCATGCAGGGAAGGCAAGCACCAGCTCCTGGAGAGGTCTCGAGGGTGATGCTCATGTTGCAACACCACAGTGAGCGCCCACCGCCCGTGGCATGGCCCCGGAGGAGCCGTCTGTCTGCGTGGCTGCAAAAAGCTCCTTGCACAGAACAATGCAAGCAGCCAGGCCCCAGGGATGCCTGGCACAATGAGGCTGCGCTCAGTGGGGTGACACGGCCATCCCACCCAGAAACAGCATCGCAGGAGCTGCTCGGGCCTTGCTGGCTGGGTGCGGTGGGAAGGGGCATCATCCCACCGCCTGGCTCTGTGGAGCCCAACCCAGCTCAGCTTTAAACCTCATCTTCAAAAAAGAAAAAAAATAGGCTGATGCCATGTAAAGTGGCATTTATAAAAGTCAACAGCTATTGCATCCAAAGAGTGGTGAGGTAACACCAATAAAATAATTTCTTTAGGCAAAGACAATGAGCTCCCCAAAGCTGGGGATGACTTAGGGGGTTTGCAATGCCTGTCTTCCCCAGCGATGGCGCTCAGAGAGGTATGCGGGTGCCTTTAAGTGCCGAGACACCCTGGTTTCTCTCAATAAAAAAAAAAGAAATAAAAAAACACCTTTAAGAAAATTCCTCCAGCATTTTCCACACATTTCTTTTCCCCTGCAGCCCTGTGTGGATTATCTCCTCTGGTTCCAAAGCCACAAGAAAATATCTTTGTATTTTTAAATGAAACCTCAAGGTAAATGAAGGCAATGGTTTGCATGTTCAACTCACGCCAATACTATTGCACAGGCAGGGGAAAAAAAAAAAAATGCCAGTGCAGTTTTCTGCAGATATAAGATAGAAAGGCGGAGAACATTTTTTAAATGTTCTGAAAACATTCCATCATCTATAGGAATCAAAGCCCCATTGAAAGCTACAGAACCCCTCACATTCAAGGTTTTAATGAAAACCAAATTTTTCATGCCCTGTGTTTTTCTTTGTGAGGATTTCCAAGGGAATACAACTGAACCAGGGGACTGACTTGGGGAACTTGGCTACAGTTCCTCATTGCCCAGTAGAGCTTTCACTGTGTTTTTTCTTTAATGGTTTAAAGATAATACCGCACTCATATTTTTGGACTTGTCGAAGTGCTCTCCTGCCCCACCTGGATCAGTGCTTGGTTGTTTTTTACTGAAAAATAAAANTGTTTGGTGTGCTCAGCCGGGAGAGGAGTCCTGAGGCTGGGCTGGCAGTGTTGCTGGGCTGTGATCAGGAGCACAAAGACCAAATGTGGCCCTTAGCGCTTAAGCGCGTTGAGCTTGGCGAATCCTGCTATGGCGAGAGGGGCTAGGCACCAAGGGGCTGGCTAGCACTGGGCTTTCTTACCCTGGGGAGGCATTTAACCTGTTGGAAACGGCCTGGCCCTGTTAGGAGTGGAAATCTCTGCACACTCTCTCTCTGGTTTTGTGTCCCCTCTCCCTTCCAGAAAAAAAATTCTGTGTGGAAAACCACTTGCTTTGGGTCAGCTGAAAGGCTTTGTTGCTATTGTTGAGAAACTTCTTGTTTCTCTTTTTCCCCTTTGCTTTGTTTAACTCAATGTCAAAGCGAGGCGTCACAGCACCAAAGATGCTGGCACTCGCGGTGGGGCCAGGATAGCGGCTACAGCCGATGCCTGGCACTGGGCCCCCCCACCAGCATCGCCGGCCTCCTGCCACTGTGCATGGGGAGGTCCCGGGGGTGTGCGGGGAGAGCGCGGGCGCCCACCCAGGTGGGGTGGGGGGCCTGGACCACACAGCTCCGATCTGGCATGAAGGAGGGGGCGTGGGGAACCCGAAAAGCACCCAGCAGGATGGCAGGAGCGGCCCGGGGACCCCAGGGTTTCACAGGTACGTTTAATCCCCTCATTAACATCCCCCATTAGAACAATCCATTCTTTCATTCTGGCTTAAACACCCAACTTTACTTTACAGCTCATTTCATTTATGACTGAGAAATGAAATTACTGTATCGATTTCATGGCAGACAGCAAAAAAACCTGGGTGTTCCCAGCTGTAATAAACCCGCTGGCTGCAAAGACAAACAACAAAACCTGCCAAGGCGGGGACTGGGCTGCAGCCACCCCGGCGATGGCACCGGGGCCAGCAGCTCGGCCACGTGCAGGTGATGGGCTGCAGCCGCTGGCTCTGTGGGCAGCCCTGCTCCGTGCTGCCTCCAGGTCCCCTCTCTGCAGCCAAACCCAGTGCTGCTGAGGGTCCCCCCCCCCCAACCCCATCTTAAAGAATTTGATATATGTGTTTTCAGGGACCCAAGGGGCTTTGCAAGTCACTAGAATGGAAAGGAAATATGCTGCCTGGTAGCAGTAGTGTGAAATATTCCTCCTGGAGCTGAGCCAGAGACTGGATGGGAGCTGGAGAAGGGCTGGAGCAGTGAGTGAGGATAGGGAGTCCGACCTGGTCCTTGGCTGCTCAGCATCGCAGTGCACAGAGCCAGGATTTGGTTTATCCAGCCCAAAAAGGCCACTGGCATTTTCTTGTCCATCCTGTCTTTCTGTGTGGCAGGGTCATAGGCATTGCTGTGCGCGGGAGCTTGGGGCAGCAGCCCTGTGATTGCATCACTTTCCACCTGACCACCTCTGGGCTGGAGCAGCGGGGGTGATGTACCTGAACTGCTCCCGAGGGCCAGATCCTTCTCTATGGGAGCAGTGCATCCCTGACAGAGCAGCACATCCCGGCAAGGAACTGAGCAGCCGGTTGCTCCCGAGCAAGGCTGGCAGGAGGTGGCGGGAGGTGGTGGGTGCTGCTGGACGCGCGTCCCCCACCACACGGACATGCCCCATCATGCGTGTGCGCACTGCCCACGCAGGCAGGTGCATGCCCACGGGCGCTCACCTGGGGGGGCTGCGCCAAAACGGTGCCACGCACATACACACACACACACACGCGTGTGCGCACTCATGTGCTCCTGCCGGGATGCAGCCTCGTCACCTGTGCTCACCTTGGCTGTCCTAATTAAAGCCTGGTATCACTCCATCTAACGCGACTCCAGGGTTAATGAGTCCTTGCACTCTGAAGTTGAGCTGCTTTCATTGCCTGGAGTCTGATGGTGGCGGGAGGTGCTCAGCAGAGTGAGCCAGCATCTCAGTGCCGTGTTGCTACCATCACTTTTAGACTCTAGGCTAAGCCAAGAATAGAGATTTGCAAGGTAAGAGTGTATTTTAATTTAGATTCTTCTGATCTCTCAGCCCAGCCCAACCTCTCTGTACAAGAAAACACCTTCCCTGCATCTCGCCCTGCTACTGTCAGGGAATTAACAGTTATACAGTTGACTTTGTTTGCATGACATAAATAAAAAATAGTATCTGTGATTAAGTTAACAGCCTCGTGCAGAATGGCAAATTGTGTGCTTCAGGGGAATTTCGAGCTGTGGTTTCTGTGCTTTGTGCAGCTACCACATAAGTGGTGCTCGCTCAGGCTGCTGGGTGCAGCAGCCAGCATCAGCCTGTGGGTTTAGCGTGCCACTGGGATGCGTGACATTGGTGACATGGACCCGCGTTGGCAGCACCCCTGCGGGGCAGGAGGGATTTGAGGATGCTGATGGGCATCCAGGGACCTGGGTTTAAATTTGGCACCAGGAAAGACCCTGGGCTCGGCTGCCTCCTGCTCCCTGCGATGAGGAGCCATGGGTACCACAATGGGGACAGCTTTTACATACAGCGATGCCTTAGCCTTCTTCCCTCCATGCAGTCTGGACTGTCCCAGCCAGGAGCAAGCAGGTGTCAGGAAGAGCAGGCATCCTGGCATGGCCAAGCAGTGGGAATTTGTTGTTGGAGTCCTATTTATAGGAAAACAGCTGGTTGTGGGTTTTGTTGTTGTTGTTTTTGTTTGAAATGGAGAGTCTGCAATACACGGGCAGATTCAGGATTGAGTTTAGCTGAACAAACTCTGGTTCAGTGTGGGGGAGGTTGGATGGTGGCTTCAAGACTGACTGAAGCTGGGGAGAAACACCTCAGCGGAGGGGTTAGCAGACCTGAAAAATTAAACATCCTGGCTCCAGCTGAACAAAACAGCTCTTGTGATCCCAGAAAAATGCTTTTATTGGGTTGTTTTTGTATTTCACCAAACTTGAGAAGTTCTGAGTGATCAGGAATGAAGGATTTTTTTTTTTTCCCTCAGATTTTAGAGTTTGGGCAGTGACCCAGCCAGCCCACTCTTGCTCTTCTCCCAGCTCCCATCCTCGCCAAGCCTCCTACCGGCCAGCACTGCAGCAGCAGCCAGCTGGGGCTCGCTGCCAGCAGGTCCTGGCGTGGCTGCGTTTTGCCCTTTACGGCCTTGGTTTAATAGTGCCTGCCTTTTCCAAGTGGATGGCAAAGGCACTGGTTGCGTCTGAGAGATGCTGAACATCAGCACTGGACCAAGGGTGGGGGCATGGAAATGGGGCAGCATGTGGGCAGAGCTGCAGCTGCAGCTCCGTTTCGGGGATGCGGTGAATGCTGGGCTGGTGTGGCAGGGGCTGCCTCTTGGTTTGAAGAGCCTGTGAGAAGTGAAGGGCTCACGTTTGTGCCGGTCTGAGAATCAAACAGAGAGGAAAAAGGAAAAAAAAAAAAAAAACAGCCCATACATATAAAATATATGTATAAATATATATCTCCCCCAAAGTGTGAGGTCCCGCTAAGTAGATGTGAATGATGTGTAACCTAACACTTTCCCAGACACCCTAATGAATTTTCCATGTTTTCTACCACTTAGCTTCTAAATAGGCAGTATTCAAAAAGAATACCAACAAACCACCCATCCTCTACTGCATGACGCCCCTGCCCGCGGATGCACACAGAAGCTGTGCTGGACAGGAGCTGGTGGCTCCATTTCACGCAGGTCCAGGCGATGGGCATCCAGCAGGGTTAGATGTTTGGGGGTTCGGGGGGTCCCGGGGTGCAGGAAGGGCACCGGGCACCTTGCAGGACCATCTGGCCCCGCTGTTTTGGAGGGGCAGGACTGTGCCCTTACGATGCTGATCGCTGGCCTGTACGAGGTTCATTAATGGTTTGATGAGGGAAAGGTGAGGCCCCGCAGCCTCGCAGGCATTGCACCAACGTGGGCTCCGTCCCACATGCCTTGTGTAGCCTAAAAACTTTTTGGAAGTGAAAAGATTATTACTAAGATGGGCAGTATGGGGACAACACCATCATTAAAAGAGAGGCTGGGTTTAGAGTTTGGTCTGGAAAAAGAATACAATAAAATTTTGGTGCAGCTGAGACTTTTGTTAGCTTTGTTCTCAAAGGAACTGTTCCTCATTTTTCTTAGGAGATTTTTTAGCCCAAACTTTGCTCAGTTTAATATCTGAACATTCAAAACCAAAATCATCCAAGCTCCATTTTCTTCTCCTTCCTGTTTTCATTTGTAAAAGAAAAATCAAGCGTTCCTGCTGCAGCTGCCCCACAGCACTGCGCTCTGCCCTGTCTCTCAGTGAACCCTTTGAACAGTGGCAACCCCGGGGCACTCAGCTCTGCTCAGCCAGGACCAGTGCCTGCAGCCACACGCAGCTCAGCAAAGGGCTGAGGCACAGCCCCATGGCCTGTGCTGCCATGCATGGACACAGCCTTCCCGGTTAATTCATTAAGTTGGTGCAAGCACACTGGATCCTGTGCTTGGTAGGTGGCCTGTATAAAAATAACATCCATCTGGCCTTCAGGTGTTGGGTAAGTCTAACATCGTCAGCTCGCAGAGCTACATGTGCCCCTGGTCTGTGTTTTAGCTGCCGCTGTGTCCTCCTGGTTCTGGGTCAGCCCAGCATTGCCTGGAAGGGGAGCCTCAGCCCTGGACAGGCACCAGCATCAAAGCCGTTCTGCCTGCCGAAAGCCCCTGTTCCACAAGTGACCCAGCGAGCATCGGTGTGCATGTAACAGCACTCTGCAACAAAGCCCTTCTTGTTCCTCTGCTTTTTTTTTTTCCTTTCTTCCTTCTCCTCTCTTTCCATTGCAGCTTTCAGTGAGGCCATGAGTGAAGCACGGATCAGTTTGGGATGGAAAGTTCCTGTAAATAATAGCTACACCTCAGGGTGTTTCCTCTCACAGTAGCTCTGCAGAAAAGGAAGGTATGTCAAGGGTTTGATGTGAAAAGCAATTCCAATGGCCAGGGCTGTGGAGCCGGGTTCTCACCCATATTACTATTTATTGTGGATTTGTTTGGGCTTTTCCTTTTTTCTTTTTTTCTTCCCTTGCGAGGACCGCTGTGGGCTGTGCTTATGGAGCTGTTTGCCAAGGGACAGCAGGACTCTGCCCCAGCACCACAAGCTGCACAAGGCGCTGGCTTTGCCCTGCAATGCCACCACCGCCAACTTTGCTGGGCATTCCTGCACTCAGCTCATGACAAATGCTTGGGTTGAGTGGCTTGGCTTCTCGGGAACCCTAGGCCTACAGCACATTGGCATCAGATGCTGTCATAGGCTGCGATTTTTGCTTTTCAGCTGTCATTTGGGTTCTGGAGGAGAGTGGTGAGTTTGAAGGGGTTTGGGCTTGGACCACATGGGAGCCGGGTCCTGTTTGGGCTTTGTGCCAGAGCTTTTGTGTGCCAGCAATGACAGGAGGGATGGGGCACAGCGTGCTTGGCTGGGGCTGCCGGGACCACCTGCCAGGTCGAGGGGCCCAGGCCCCACAGAAGACAGGGACAAGGGCTGAAGTCCTTAGCATGGCAATAGGACCAGATCCTGGGAGATATTTAGGCTTTGCTGGGAACTAAACACCTGCTGAGCTCTCCAGGCCAGGGCCCAATCTGGTCTTGCAGAGGGCTATGGGAGTCTTTTTACCGGTTTCAGGAGAGTTGAAAGCTGGCCGGTGCCTGTGGGCATGCTTCTGATTTTGGAGATGCCTATTGCTGCTCACTGTGCCTGCTCTGGCCAAACTGCGGTCGTGGCCACCAGCCCCAGACAGCAGCCCTGGGGCACTCAGCGAGGTGCTGGGGCTGGCCCTGCAGAAAGCAGCGTGTGGGACCAACCACACCGAGGTACAGACCTGCCCCGCCACAGGAGCCGCGGGCGAGAAGTGAGCAGGCGGAACGCAGCAGGGGACTTGTAACCGTATGTTTATTATTCCACATGGAAAGTCATTAAAATGATTACATGGAGGCCTGACAATATAATCATGTACATTGGATAAGAACATCGACACCGATAATAGAAAAGCAGAACTGACCACTTTGATATGGCTTCGTACCAACTCGGTCCCACCCGTTCACGAGCCCCGCTGACAAAAAGGAGCCCGACTGTTCTCATGGAAGCCAACGCAGCAGAGACATCTCCAGCCAGAGCTTCTTCCAATGACTTCCAACAGGAGTAGACCCTCCCCATCCTCTCCCTCCCTCCCCGCCTCCCCCCACCCCAGTGACAAGTGCTACAGGTTAAAAAGATGGGCTACATATTAAATATAGGGCATTACCTTCAAGTAGGGCTGGTATATTACACAAATAACCACATTATTTGGTATCACTAGCATTTTTTTTTAATGTCCATTGTAAGACATCATTAAAAAAATGAACAACTTCAGCTTTCTTTATCTACAAAGGTCTCTGTTCTCAACTGCTTAGTTGTTTGTTGCCATTTTACCCTGCACATACAAGTATTAGAAGCATTATTAAGAATCGGATCCTTCAACACATTTAAGAATTATATTATTATAACAAATAAGACCAAAAATTAGATTTTATAGTTAAATATTCTTTAAGCCAGACAAAGGGGTTTTACTGTACAAGCAATTGTGCATTTTTAAAAAAAGCAAATTATAGTGCAAAGCAAAAAACATTGGTCTGTCTTGTGACCATTTGCATACAATAGAGGTGTGTATATTTACACCTTCATATGACAATATGTCATAAAAATAACATTGTTGCCATTTTTTAAAAAAATTCACTACAAACAGTCTTAAATTAACCTAGTACTATGAATGCCTTGTTTACTTTGTGCTTTCAATCAGTGGCGTGATTGGATGATAACCATAAATGCATCAAAACACAGGCTGCTGTGGTCCAGTTTCTACAGCTGGCAAGCACCAGAGAGGTGCTCACTGTTGCTAAGGAAGTGAACGTTGCAGTTTTGCTGGGGTAGGGCTTTTTTAAAATTCTATTTAAAAGAGTAGTTCCTCTTGTTGCTTGTTTAACTCATGAGTGGTCATCGCAGCTTTCCAACTAAGCCAGGATGTCTTGCTCCAGTCTTTAGGTGGTAGTGCAATTACAACGCTCTGTATCTCAACTGACTGCTGACAAGCTACCAACTGAGATTTGGTGATAGGTGTCACGGCTGTAATGGCATAAATTAGACAGAAGGGGCTGGGAGGGCAGCTGGAGGGTTTAAGTTTTCTTACACATGAAAAAAAAAGGTTTGGTGCAGGTCAGTGGTGGTGCTGGAGTCTGGGGGCTGTCCCTGTCCCCTTGCTGCAGGGCAGTGGGAGGCTGCGGGCACCGCAGCTGCACGATCACCCTGCCTGCGCTCCCTGGGATCCTGCCCATGCACCCTCAGTCCTCCAGCACGAGGAGTCCAGAATCCAGCCCCAATTTGCATGCCAGCAGAAAACATTGCTGGCTCATGGGAGGGGACATAACCCTGTGGCATGCGTCAGGGCCAGGCCACCAAGCCGGCGTGGGGGAACCCCTGCCACCTCTCCGGCTGCCTACCACCTCCCAGTGCAGTCCCATTCCGGTTGCAAACTCTTTGGTAGCAGCTATAAGGCCATGTTTGCGCGGTGCCTGAGGGACCTGGTTCCTCCAGATGCCACACGATCCAACCAGCTACCAATGGGCCAGCAGTACCTTTAAGTGCCTGTTCTTCAGCTTATTCATCTACAGCAAGATACCAGTGCTCTGGGTCACTTGGGGGAAAGGAAAGGAGGGTGAGGGGATGGAAAATGTCAGATAATATTGCTTCACAATCTTCCCACCACCAAGGGGACTGAGTACAAAATGCTCCTTTCTCCAAATCTCAGTTAGAGCTTTCAGCATGAACTGACAAGTGTAACTCGTTTCTTACTAAAGTCATCATGTGTCAATTCACTCTGGGTGAAAACACAGGAAAGTATCGTAACAGAAATATGATGCTTTGCCACTAGCTGTATGTGTAGCTATTCAGAGAGGATGAAAGGAAGAACCAGAGACCAATGGCAGTGTCATGCCAAAGGTTCCTGAGTCCCTCTGCAGCTAACGTGCTTGGAAGTGCATCTCACACATCTTGGATTGTCCTGAACACCACCTTCACTTCAGACACAATCACTGAGATTTGCTAAGAGGAGCAAAAATTGAATAGTGAGGTCAGGACAAAAGAGCAAACTAAACAAAACAAAACACATCTCATAAAAAGTACATCTCATATGTAAACATACAGGAAAGGGGGGGGTCTGTCAGGCACGGGATCAGCCACGTTACTGTTTTAAAAATGACGACAATGACAAATATGAACAATACAACCTCTGTCATCAACAATGAATAATAATAATCATATCACAGCTCTTGTTCACATGGCTGATGCCGGACAACCCACAAGGAACATGCAGCCTCCACACATGCCTGAGAACCCGTGGCTGTGCTGTAAACCAGACTCTCACATGCGGTGTGCAGCTCTGGCGTCGTCCTGCAGCTCTTTGGTAGTCAGGAGCCCTAAACTGGTGGGGAGGGAATGAAAGGATACAAAGTTTTTTTTCCTTTTTTTTTTTCCTCTTTTTTTTTTTTTTTTTTTTCAGTTCAGTCTTTCTGCATTGACAGAGAGATGGTTTGGATGATTTCCTGGTCTTTTTTCTTCTCTGAAACATTTTGCAGAAGGGCGATCTTTTCTTTTGAATACTTTGCGTGGGGATGAGGATGCGAGTGAGATGACTGAGAAGTGTTCTGCAACAAACAAATATCGGATTCCACACATCTTTTTTTTCCTATGTACAATCCACATATTAAAAACATATGAAAGGAACCACATCAAGCGACAAATTCAAGCCTTGTGGACATTCATCTTGAAATGTAACATAGGTCCTGGTCCATCTTTGCTTGATGTTTGCCCATGCTTGCATGTAGAGGATCACGGTTTGCTTTTGGTTTGGGAGACTTTGGTTTACCTTTTCCCTAGGCCTCATTTTGCTGCATTCACTACCAAAAGGAGTAACGTAATGGTTGCCAATTAAGTTAAAGCTATCGCTGTCCAGTTGCGTTCCTCCTAGTATGGTCTCCAGACTGACTCATCCATCCTCCCAGTAGTTGTCATGGTAGTCGGTGAGTTACTGTGGCTCCCGTCTGCATCCACTCCATCGTTCTGATTGCCCAGGTTGGGATTCATTAAGTTGTTCCCCGCTGAGGCACTTGTACAAGAAGAGAGCATCCGGGTGGGTGAGCGCTCACCGCCCGCCACCATGGAGAACTGGTATGAGCCCGAAGATGTGCCATAGTACAAATGATAGGGAGAGGGGTTGGCCTGGAAGGGTCCACTTTGGTTCTGTGTGGAGCCGGGGTAGGGGGGCGGCAGGTAAGTGTGGTGGAAGCGTGTCGTGGTGGGCATGCTGGTCATGCTGATGCCCCCAATGCCTGTCGCAGAGGGCGTTGCGGTGTAAGGGAAGGCAGCGGACATGGCTCCGGGGTAATGCATCCGTGGGTCGGAGAACCTGGTCTCAGTGAGAGCCGGCAGTGTCGGGAAGGAGCGGTCGAACTGCCGGGGGTCCGAGAAGGGGCTCAGATCTGATGTGCCTGGTGGGGTGGAAGAAGAAAGCGGGTGGTTAGAGCACTATCCTAGCGGCTTGTAGAGTTTGTGCTGTGGCCTGGGTCATCCCCTGCCCAAGGAATTAAAGTCAGAGCAAAAAACATCTCTAGGATCTGCCAGAGAAGAGAGCTGGGAAACTTAAATACTAAAATCCTAAAACCATTTTGTTTAACTTGTTCCCATTTCCTGTCCTAAAATTTGTTGTTTCCTATCCAAGAAGGGACACAACTAAGCTGACTTCTCCAGGGGTCTATTAGTCTCTGGCAGATTAAAAAAAAAACACCCCATAAACACAGAAAAAAAATGTTTAGCCATTACATCAGCTGTGTAGTAAATAAATGGACGCAGGCCCCAGACGGCCAGTCCCTGAGATAGTTGGTGGTGCATATACACGCACACACAGAGACTGAGAGGAAAAGCTGGAGTCCAGACCAGCCTGCTAAGCCTTCTTGTGGGTGGCCTGTTCGTGCTGATACCATCAGGGGATGGAGCTGATAAACACACAGCTGAAAACTCCCAAGCTAGGAGCCACAATATCCCTCTGCTTGCTTTTCTCTGTGTATTTTTCTCCTTCCAAGAGGATAAAGAGAGTGAGAAATTCAGGCTTTCCACTACTGGGGGAAGGGAGACTTGGGTCAGCATGGTGGGGATGTCACCCGGTTCCCTCAGATGCTGGAGCCCCGTCCCTTTTCTTAGGGGGTATAAATGCAAAGTGGGTTGCAGCCAGCTTGCACCTGGACAGGGACCTCTGCCTGGTGCTGTCAGGTCCTGTCTTCTGTGGGAAGCCCAAACTAAAGAGGGGAATCCATGCCAGCAGCTCCTGTGAGGACCACAAGCCTTTTTTGTGGCTAGCCTCGCTGTCCTGAGACCAGTGCCACTTCCTTAGAGTCCACGCCAGCGCTTGGGGCACCTGAAGCAAAGAGAAATGAGTTTTGCTCTCCAAGAAGAGATGCGAAACCCCCTCTAGACCTCAGTAGCCCAGACCAGGCTCTAGCACTGGTTATGCAGGAGGGCATGGCTATAAATGCTACTACTGCGCCTTCCTCAGCCTTTTAACACCACTCACCTCTAGAAAGAAAATCTCTAGAAAGAGCAGCTCCAGTCCAAAGTGCTTGGCTGATGCACTGAGCTCTGAGCCCTTGGCTGGCTGGAGGTGGCTTTCTCTTTACTCCTAAGACTTCTGTTTTCCCTTGTTAAAGGCAGGGATGTTGCACCTTTCTGCTTTGGTAGCAGAATGTCATCTGGCCTCAGTGGCTATTTTGCAGGCCTACCTCTTCCCCATGCTCTGCAGGATGAGACATGCTCCTCTAAAGTAGGGGGAAGAGTGCAAAATTCTGCTGTGCTGGAGTCTGCAGCACATGAGAATATTTATGATGCACAGAACTAATGCATAAAAGCTTGCCTATCCCTAAAGAGCAAACCTAGAAAGACTATTAGCTGTTGGTTGTCTGTAACATTGGCTGGGCTTTGAATCAACTCAGAACAAGAAAATGTGAGAGATGAATATGATAGAAGTGCTTGTTGTTTTTATATATGGAGAGAGAGAGAGAGAGAGAGAGACATTCACCTGATTGTGTATTTGCTATGTATGCATAGGGATGTGTGTTATATATATATTATGCTGAAGCATTTTTTAAATTCTCAGGGCTGGTGTACCACTCCCTGAAGCATTTCCCCAGGAAAAAATACCCGAGCTAATCACTTTTAGCTAACTAGTGGCAAGGGCATGCTCTGGAGGAGCAGACAGGGAGCGGATTTGACCTGAACCTCCGCTTCGGTCCAGGTGAGTCCTGCAGCCATCGCCCCTGGAAGGAGCAGGAGAGGGTAGGTGCCGCCCTCCCCTCCAGCCGTTTGTGGGCGATCAGCAGCGCCTGCCTTCCCACGCAGGCTCCACAGAGGAGAAAGGCGGGGGAGCACCTGGTTTGTGAACGTGGCTGCGGCTTTGGTGTGAGATAAGAGAGGAGCAGCTCAAAGCTGTCACGAACCACACTGTTCTGCACACACCCGCAGCTGCCATCTGTCTTGCATGATATGCAGAGGGGTAGCATGCTTGGGCTGTCTGGAAAAGCAATACACTGCGAAAAATGCTCACAACTGAGCAAAACAACCTTATTTCACATCTCAAGCCCATCAGCAGGACACTCTGCCCCATCCCAAAGCCACACTACCGCAAAAGTGGCACCAGCACTGCTGCCAGGTGCTGTGAGGTGAGGCTTGAAGCGCGTCGCTGCAAGAAGCAGAGCCCTGACCTTCAGCAATCCAGCAACGTCACAGGATAAAGTAGGAGCACGGGACAAAAATCCCAGCTGAACTTGGGAGTGAAGAGAAAAAAGACCATCTTCTGAATACCTCCTTAGACACAAGCAGCCTGGTCACTGCAGGAAAAGGGCAGGACTGTTTTGCTGCACACTCACTGACAGCTGACTCTAAATTCCCTCCAAAAACCCAGAGTGCTGCTCAGCACCTTCCCCAGAGCAGACGACATCCTCCAGCAATCAGACTGTGCTCCTTCGTTAGCTTTCACATGCCCATAAACAATACTCCAGAAAATGCAAATTAAAATAAAATGCGTGTGCTCAGGGCACATTTCCCTTTTCCTCTATAACACATTCAAAGGTTTTTTTTTAAGGCTACGTTTTATTGGCCTGAACTTGCAACACTTGGCAATTGGTATTTGCTGCTAGTTTAGACACAAGCATATTGAGAGTGTTAATTACAGGCTGCATGCATGGAGACCAGAGCACAGCGATACCGACAGGTCTAGAAATGCTCCAGCTATGGCATGAAAGCAGCAGTGGGCATTGGGTGAGCTCTCCAGGTGCCGGGCTTGGAATTCAGCTCCTCAGCACCTCGTCCCCGCCCCAGCCCAGCAGCGGCGCTGGGTCATGCGTCGAGGATTTGAAGCACCCCACGCAGCACTGCCAGGCTGTGCCGCCGCACAGCAAGTGTGCGTGGGGATGCACACACACAAGAAACCCCTTTGGGAGCAGATCCCTGCGCCGTGCACGCCCCTGCCAGCAAAGCTGATGGCCCTGCAGAGCGAAGCCGTGGCCGGGGAAGCTGTGCTGGGCCACCTCAGGATCCAAGCTCCGCGCCGCCACGACTGGCTCGCTTTCATCTTCGCTGGGCCTTGGGCTTGAAGGCTCGCCCAGAACAAAGCTCCAGCTTTCCCCCACCAGTCTGAAGCTAAAAACAAGAACCCAAACCCCACACCCCACTTGTATATTTTGTCCCCGTGTCATGTGGGGGGAGGTTCGGCCTTCCCAGGAGAAGTCAGACAGCGGCAACCAGCCACCAGCCCTGTATCGGCAGCCCGGGCCTTCCTGCCAGCCAGGAGCACGCGGGGAGGCGAAGCTTTCCGTCCCTGCTCCCGCCCGGCCGTTACCGGGCCATGCCACGGAGCTGCCTGCCGGCCACCGCGGTGCTTTCTGCGGGCCGGTGCGCTCACGGACCCCCGGCCGGGGCCGTCCCGCCGCCAGCAGGGGGCAACGGGCGCCGGGCCCGCGGCGAGAGGCGCCGCTAGAGGGAGCC
>VXAL01000602.1:316547-348423 GCA_013399475.1 Chauna torquata | reverse complement strand
CGGGGCCTTTCCGGCACCGCGGCTCCCTGACGGCGGGGAGCCCTGCTCGGCCTCGGCCCTCACCTCAGGGCTTCCTTCCACCACAGCCGGCTGCCTCCTCGCCTCGCAGCGGGCGTGCAGCACCTCGCACAGCTCGGGCCACAAACCCGCATCTCCATGCGGGTCGGAGCCACGCACCAACCGCCCCGTCCTGGGGCACTGTGTTCTGCGTCGTGTCCGAGGAGGGCAGCGGTGGGGAGGGACGCCTGGGGGCTCTGGAACACCCCCAGCGAGGCCCAAGTAAAACAACACCATTCATACCCTCCGTCACCACCTAACTCGGCAACAAAGCAGCCCTCCATCACACCCATCCAGCTACCGAGCAGCAATCCGGAGCAAGCAAGGCACTAAGCAAATGCCCAGGAAATAGGAGTGGGTGAAGTTGCACCCTTGGGCCCTGTGCTCCCTTTGAAGTCACAGCCGACAACTCGCTTGAAAATCACATGTCATTGTGTCCTGCCCCAATGCACGCAGAGCCGAGCACATCACAAGCACAATCTGCATGGTAGCGCTGCCTTGGAGGAGTTACTATGGTTTGCCTCGCTTGTTCGCCGTCCAGCCCCCATTTGCTTTTTTGGACCCTGGCAATCAGAGCTTGAGTATTTCAGTTGTCCAGTTGCCAATCAAAATATTTGAAGGAAATGTTTATTTTCTTCTCGAAATCACACCAGCTGCCGCACTAACTGAATAAGCCCATTTAGCTGTAAGAATTTAACCATTGTAAGAGTGAATTGAGCCCCCCCCAACTACTCCAAAATCTGACCCAATCTATCAGCGGAAATGTCAATGTTTTGGATGGGAGTTTGGGGAAGTGTGGAATGTGTATTAAATAAAAGCCATGTAAAGGTCAAAGCCCTGATTAGTAATGCCACTGTCTCCTCGTTAGGGCTGTGCTGCCCAGGGGACCACGAGGCTAGGACACACCCCAGTATTTAATTGTGCAGCTGCAATTTGCACTTTTTGAGGACCCCAACGTCCCATTGCGCACTCACAGAGCCCGATAGAAAGAGACTTTCAAAGCCACTCAGCCCCTTTCCAGATAAAACAACTGTGCTCAAGTGACACAGCAGCTTTATTCTTGCTTTGGAGGCGATATGGGCCTTTTCTTGGCTGGACGGCAGGGAGAAAAATGCAAAGAGCTGCATCTGAGCGCCTGCACAGTGATGGGAGTGGAGCTCGGCAGGTTTGTGGCAGAGCCAGGCAATGCAGCATGGGCTGGTGGTGAGCATAGAGGTGGGGAGGCTGGCTCAGAGACCACAGAGGGTTGTCTGGGTGTGTTCAGCCTCCTCCCTAAAGACCTTGCTGGGTTTGGGAGCTCCCTTTGATGGACTGAAACAGGTTCCTGTGCCCATGCAGGGTCAGGACTGGTGGGTCTGCTTCCCCTGGAAGTCCTCGTGGAGCCGAGGCAATGTACCCTGCAAGGATTTTTTAAAGACCAGTGGCACTGAAGTGCATCCAGCCCAGCAGAACAGTGAGGGCTTCCACTGCCTCCTAACACAGAAAACGTCTGTTCTGCCTGGAGAGAGAAAAGGGCAAGAAAAGTTACGTCAGGACCTCTTCAGTGCCACAACGTGGGAAGAGCTTTGAGGGACAGCTAAATGACAAACTCACCCAGGGCATGTGCACAGAGCACATCACTGGGGCCTGACATACAGCAGTATGAGAAGATTATCAGATTACCTGGGGATGTGCAGGGACGCATGGAACCTGAGCAATTCCACATCACCCAAGACACTACTCTCTGATTCTCATTTTAGAGATGTGGAGAACATGCAGTGGCTTATTCAATATGTCAGCAATAAACCTAAGCTTGTGTGTATACTATACAACACACACAAATACATAGCCTGTGGTACACAGAGAAAATAAAGGAAATTTAAAGGGAACTTGATAGTGTGGAACTCTCCATGTATATAGAATATATAAATATCTGCAGCCTGGCCATGTATCACCATTTTATTTGTATGCATGTACGTGCCTTGCAAAATTGTCATGAAAAATCTAGCCTAAGGGAAAGAAACCTCCTTTCCTGTCTTATGCCATGATGATTGACGACAATGTAAACACTAATGATACTTTATGCTTATGTATATAATACACATGCATGTGCAAGATGAAGCGGGAACAGAAATTCTCTCTCTGTATATACCTTCTGCTATTTTTTCTCTACTAGTTTCTGTGATGCTTGGACCTCTAAGTTGTTTTCGGCATTTTTCTGACCTCTCTTCCTCTCTGCTTCCTTCCCCTGATCATAGCAGCTCCATCTGGGAGCATGAAGAGGCAGGTGGCCAAAGACGGAGAGAATCTGCTCTGTAAGGGAAGGTGCACGAGACGCATTCAATTTCTGAAGACCCAGCTCATCTCTAGAAAAGGCGCTGCTCCCCTCCCCACCCACGCATGCAGGCACGCTCTCACGCCTCTGTCACATATGTGAACAAGTTCATTCGTTTCCCAGTCAGAGACAACTAAAAAAGAAAACGTCCCCTTCCTCCCGCCCCACGAAAAATAGAGCAAAATTTATTTTGGGGGAGGGGGGAGGTGTTGAAAAAAAATGAGGGTGTGAACAGCATCCGTTGTTACACACCCATGGAGCAATTGTTCTGTATCTGATATAACCAGCTCATGAACTGGGTGCAAATACTTCCTCTGCAGAGCCTGAAAAAAAAAACCAAACCAAAACACAACAACACACATGTCGCTTATCACAGCATCACCAGGCACCACCTCAAGATCGCTGAGCACGTTTGCTGCTTAGTTTTCTAATTCTTTCAAATACTGTGTGCTACTGTGCAGACAGACCCAGCCCCCAAACCTACCACAGCGAGCATCACAAACCAACCAACGTCGCTCTCCTAGGTCTTCCCCCAGCACTTTCAGTCAGACCCCAAATGTGCTGGGCAGCAGCCCCCAGCCTACGCAGGAGAACAGGGTGGGAGGCAGGGACATTCCCAGGTACTCCTCCCAGCCCACTGAACCACGCACTACATTGCAGCCTCCTCTGCAAACTCTGCAGGATCTGTGCTTTCACCCTGTCCCAGCTGTTCGTTGCACCTTCTGGGGAGGACCCTGCTTCTAACATCCAGCATGGACTTCTTCAGGGCTAGTTCAGACCCATCTCCTGTGCCAGCACTGTCCTTCATAGCTTACATTAGCTCTTCTCCCTCCCTGATGTTTATGCCCTGGATGTATTTACACAGAGCAATCAGCTCCGCTCCCAGCCTGCCTTTTGCTAGACTAAACAAGCCACGCTCTCCCAGCTTCCCCTCCCGCCACGGCCTCTCTTCCCCTCGCCATCCCCGAGCCCTGCTCTGCCCTGTGCCCCTGCTCAGCACGCGCTGCATCAGCCTTGGTCCCCACTGCTCCATCCCGCACAGCTGATGAATAAGCTAACGGTGCTAATTGGCGCAGGTGGGTGGGCTGAATGGGAAGCGCTACCTTGACTGCAGGCACTCCCTGTGGCCTGCCTGTGCTTTGCTCTTTACCTGTATTCAAAGGGTATTAAAAAAAATTAACAAGCCCTGACTGCATAAAAGGAAGTAGCTGAATTTACAACCCAGCCTGCAGCTAGACCACCTTGCCTGCCGAGCAGGTTTGGACCAGGCCAGCCTGCCATGGGAAACCCACTGCAGCACAGCAGCGACGGGGGCGAGAGGCGCCCGGGCGCCTGCCCTGCTCTGCCGCTCCCGCACCGCAGCCCAGCCTGGCACAGCTCCTGCAGGGGCCTGGCCCGCAGCCTCCCCAGCGCAGCCAGCCCGGCAGCGTGGGTCCCAGCACAGCCTGAACCCATGCTGAAGGCAGGACAGCTGCCCTGGAGCCCGAGGCAAGGCCAGCAGGGCTTGCTGCACACTTGCCCCCTGTTTTGAACTGCAGCACTTCGGCATCATGAGCAAACGCTCAAGAGGATGCTCCCGACCAGCACTGGCCTGTGTTTCATCTTTGACCATTACCTGTCAAATTCATTTAAGGGACATCCATCGCATAGCGGGCAAATGTAATTGAGAGGAGCAGAAAAGCAGTTTAAAGATAGGCACAGAAGCATTTGGAGCCTGAGAGGAGGCAGGAAACCCATCTTAAGCATGTTCCTTCCTTTGAGGCTGAAGCTGAATCCCACAATATGTTTTCTTCCCACTAATGCTTTCCTAGCTTCCTTTGGAAACAATTTAGTCTCTGCCCATGGTAGAATGTTTTTATCCATTAAGAAACGGATATTTTAAAGAAACCGTAAGTCGATCTGGACAGGGATTGGGAAGCAGCAATTCAGTGTATTTGCTGGGCCCATAATTCAGGATTTAACCTCAGAGCAGCCACGTTGCATTTCGGAAACAATAGGGCACTCGCTGCCTATGCCAAGAGGCTTCTTAAAAGTAATATAATACTTTAAAAATGTATATTTAAAAAGAAAAAGAGAGAGAGAGGTTTTACTTTAAATGCATATGGTGAAGCATTCTGCTGATGACTGGCCTATGTTAAAAACGTTGCACTGGCTTTAAGTAAAGGATTGCAAATCAGACTGGTTAAAGCTGAGCAGTTTCCAGATCAGGAGATCTGAAAGCTCTTCACCAGCACAATGTCTCCAAAACCGTTTAGCAGACACTAAGGCTGGGAGAGGCTGGATAGAGTCTGCAAAAGGATCCAGCGTTTACTGTTCTCCCTGTGAAGTCAAGGGAATTTGGTTTCGCTGGAGCAATATGAAGAGTGTGCAAGGGGATGTTAAGTGCATTAATCAAAACAGCTTGCTCTGTTACTGAGTAGATCAAATTTAAAATCACTTTGCAATTGTCCTCATGTACACAAGGCCCCTACATGTTGCTGGACAATGCACACAATTGCTTTTGAGTGATTGAAGATGTTTCCACCACAAGGCTAGAACACAGGAGCCGGCTGCGTGGGCGGTCCTCCTCTGTTGCAATGGGAATAAAACGGTTCAGCATGAACCACTGCTGAAACATGGGCAAGGGCAAAGCATCGCGCAGAGAATAGGGGGCTGCTCGGACCATCTCAGCTCTCCCCAGGAGGATGTGTGTCTGTCACCATCCTACTTCCCCAGAGCAAGGGGGCCCCGAGAAGCAGCCAAAGGCAGGCAGAAGCAAGTTCCTTTAACATCTTGCTTCACTTTTGAGAGCTACTTGATTTTTTTAAACTAGAAGACAAAACTCGCAATGAAGCAAGCATGCAAGGCTCTGGCATCGCGTGCCCCGTAATAAGGAACCATTTCAAGCCATCCTAATGACAGCTTGGTGTCTCACTGTGGAGACGGGAGAGCCGGGATTTCAAAACCTCAGATTTTCCAGACCTCAGTGGAGAAGTATTGGGCCAAATCCTCAGCGGAGGCAAATGGCTCTGCTCTGCTGCAGCCAGGGAAGGAGCACCAGCTTATGCTGGATGTGGGTCTGCCCGTCCCACCCGTCCATTCCCACCATAGCTGCTCTCATTTTCTCTCCCCAGAGTAGTGGAAATGGCTATCAAATCTGGTGCATGCAGGGCTGCAAATGTCTGTCCCATCTGCAGACAGGCATGGGAAGAGATTGATTCTCTGCTCATCTGCAAGGGGTAAGGTAAGACTGGAGCCTCTGCAATAAACTGACAATGGGCAGTGGGAAAACAGCACGAAAGCAGAATCTGACCTGCTCAGCCAGGGCACTGAGCATGCTCTCCTCCCGCGCTTCCTGGCATGCCCTTCAGAAACGATTGTTTTTCTCTTACCAGGAGGTTTTTGGTTTGAGACCATTTAACCTCAGGATGATCGTTTTACATGGGGGCTATTTATAACCTTCAGGGGCTGCTTTACTGGAAGTCTTCTGCAAATAGCTGAGGGCCAGATTCCTCTCCCATTTACATCACCATCCTTGCCATGACCTCTGCTGCAGCAACATGGCCTTTGCTCCCACGGAGGAAAGATCGGACACGGCCAAAGCAAATGCATCTCCAAAGGACCCTAATTCCTCTGAAAGAGAAACCCTGTCTCCTACATTCCTTTCTGCTTCAAAGAACAAACTCCACGTGCCGTGCTCAAGGAGCTCAGGTGCCTGAATCCTCCCTCGGTGGCTGAGGCTGTTTCTGAGCAATCCAGCTCACCAGCCTGGTTTTGCCAGAAGTGGATTAGGAAGCGCTTACGCAACCTGCTGGGTCAGCAGAACTGGGAGGCCAACCAGCTCCGGCACGTGAGCAGGGGAAGGCAGCCTGGTGGGACAGAGTGACAGCTGGCCCTGCTCCTGCATGGGGGTGCGAGGATGCTGAGGACGTTAAGGCTGGGAAGCACCCCGGTGAGGGACAGTGGGGACAGGTGAACTCCAGCCTGCCCTGTTCGTCCCTCCTAACCGGTACTCTTTATGCTTTTGCTAATCGGCTTCTCATGTGTGTTACCTAAGAATGTGCCAAGTCGTGAGAATTACAGGCCTGTTAACTCTTGTGTTATTCTTGGCACAGGTCAGGCTCCACTTGCTTGGGTAAAAACTACGATCTTTGTGAATAAGCTGTGTGTGTGAGAGAGAAAGGTTTTTTTTATTACTACTATGATTGGTTATAGTTAGCATTGTGTCAAAAGGACACGGTTGAGATTAAAATTACTAAGTTGATTCTGCTCCCAGTTACGCTGGTAAGAACCCACAGTAATTTTCAGACAGTTCCTCCAACTTGGAAACAACAGAGCCAAAAGCAGAGCGTGCACGAACTGCATTTTGCAGCATTCCTGGTACTTTGGATTTACTCTGCAGGAATGATTTTAGATGGCTAATTTTGTGCGTCTCTACTCCTGCTGTCACTTGACATTTGGGAATTTGGCACAGGAGGTAACTTGTGGCCAGTTTCATTTTTCTTTTTGAATTTGTGTCATCACCTGATTAATTACTCCAAATGACACTCTCTGGGTTTCTGGCACTACAGGGGACTGTGCTAATTTAAAATAAGCATCCCGCCCCCCGTCCCCCCAAGACTCTCTTTCTTTATTGTACAGCCAATGAGATGAGCCTATAAAACTGTCTCTCCTTTTTTTTAAACAAAAATCAAATGATAATCCTAACCCATGTTCTTCTCATAAACTGTGCTAATATCAACGAAAATTCCAAGCATAAAGATTTGCATTTCAATGAGAAATAAATTAAACTTTCACTGTAATTTTGGGTAGGGAGGAGCAGGGTAGCTTTTACAGTTCGGGTAACATTTTCAAACATGTTTTTATGCTTGAGACACCCTCCTTGCCAATGACACTGAGGTTTTCAAACATCTACGTCACTTCTGAAAGTGCAGCATAAAGGCTTTTGAAGCTTTTCAGTCCAAAACCTTCCAAGAGGGACAACTTTTCACCAAACTTAAAATGCAGACTGCTTAAATAATATCCCTTAAATCCCTGTTAGCACTTCTGCTGATTTTCAAAGGAAAACAACACCCAAGATTAAAAATGCATGGAAAAGGCGCATGGGTAATGTGCGGATGGGAGAACAGGCTCTCTTAACACATCACGGTGGTGTCTGGCTGTGCTGAGAAGTGCAGCAAGCTGGGAGTTGCATGGCAGCTGGATATTTTCAAATGCAATGCCTACTTTGGGGATGAAATTCAAATGCACGGGAATTAGCAGACTGACCTCTCTCAGGTACCTCTCTGAAGGACTAGTGGCAGTTCCTGCCTCTCTCCTGGCAACAAGCTACGATGCAGACGCAGAGGGAGTGCCTGAAGGCTCAGCTATGCTGATCGCAAATACGGGATGAGCAATGCCTGTGCGCGCGCACACGCGTGCGCCCATGCAGGTGTGCATATATGTGGGGAATTATGCTGGAGTTAGGTGATGGATCACCAGACTTGGCATAAACACAATGCAACAAGATAAGAAACCATTTGGATTAGCATGTAAAGTGTAATACCCTTTCTAGTTGATGCTTAACCGTCTGCGCAGGTGCCTTCATATCAAAGAAGCTACTGAATTCAAAGCATGTTGCTTAGCTCTCCCTTGCATTCCTACTGAAACTGCTCAGTTTTACCTCAGACTCCATATCTAACGGTGCACTGAGTGAAATTGCCTGGGTTTACAATTTAGCAGCTGTCTGCTTATTCAGTGGGTGTGAGAAGGCTTCCAGGGACAAGACACCCGGCCCATCCCTCCCCAGCTGGACCCCGCGGAGCACCGCTGCCTGCATCACCGCGTGGCAGGCAGCACCGGCCATTACCTTGTATTGGAGTCTGAGCCTGCGACCCGAAGTGGCTTGGGGTGCTGAGGGATCCGCGGGGGCTGGGTGTCGTCGGGGTGACCCTCATGGACTGCCGCAGTCGTTCCAGCTCCCCGTAGCGGTCGGTGAAGGGTTTGGTTTGGTCTTCTAGCTTTTGTCTGTGCCCTGGAACATGATAAGAGAGGCTGGTATCTGATCCGCTCCCCCTTGGCTGGAGCACCATGCTTAAACACAATGTCAGCATGGCAGCCCCAGTCTTCGGGGTTCGCCGTGCCTCGCGGTGGGGTGGCCCGGCCAGGCACAGCCCGCAGGGGAAGGGACGTGGGCTGACACGCACCAGCGGCCCAGAGCCGGGCTCCCTGTGCCCTGCCGGAGCGACCAGCCTACGCCTGGCCTCTCCCGCTCCCAGTGAGAGGGGACACGTGTGAGGCGGCAGAAGGCCCATCTCCCGACGCAGCGGCGACTGGGGAGCCAGGAAGGGAAATCCTGCATTTGAGGTATTTTCTACAGCGTTTGCTCAGTGCACCCAGGACAAACTCTCATCTTACTGCAGCCCCCTCCCCAGCTCTGCCCAACCTATGGGGCCAGAGCCAAGGGGGCTGGGAACAGCCCACCATGGCACCGCACCTCAGCCGTGTCACTTTGCTTCTCTCTCTTCCTCTCCTCCTAGCCCATAAAATGGGGAGACTATTCACCCACCTCCCTGAGGCAGGGCAGCAACTAATCAGCGTTTGTAAAGCACTCCCAGCTCCTTAGGTAGCAGCTGCTAGAACAGGGCAATAATTATTAAATTTATGCTAATTGGCCTGAGGCAAGAGGCACATGAAATACACTTGATACATAACTTTTGCATTTTACTATATTAATCATCGCTGAATGGCTTCACTCTCTCTGGGCTGGATTCCAATCTCAGTTACACCCGCACAAAGCTGGAGGGCCTCCAGCATGGCCGGAGCTGCCTCAGCTTTGCGCCAGCATTGGGTTCAGACCTTGGGGTCTCCTTGCTCCTCACCTGCTGCAGCCAGGCAGCCACACAACACCCCCGGCTCTTTGTGCCGGTCACAAAAGAACCTCTGAGAGGTGGAAAATGCCTGATCCCAGCATAACCAAGTGCAGAGCTTGGGGCACCGGAGGTGTGCAGGCTCACCAGGGAGGTCAGAGAAGGGGGTGGGAAGAAATCTGCTGCTCTCCTGAGAGCTGTGCCTTACCAGATCCAGCCTTACAGCCCGGCACCCACCCAGCTGAGCTCAGCTCTCCATGGCTTTAGAAAGAAAGGCGACGTCTCAGCGCTCAAGAGGCACAAAACGCAGCCACCTCTTGCTCACGTGCTCCCCCCCTGCATCTTCATAACATGAGCTCGGCATCAGTTTATAGCAAAGTTGCAGAAAGTCCCCAGGCTTTACCCTCCTTAAACCTGGCATCTGGTGTCTTCTAATCTTGCCTCTGTTTGGCTCATCGCGCTTGGGCTGCACGCAGAGACACCGGGTGGCTCGGCCAGCAGGGCACAGCAGTGACTTTGAAGGGGTCCCAGCACGGCACCGCTCCAGCCGCACCCCAGTGGCAGAGCCTGCCTGGGGGCTCGGCGCCCCATGGAGCCGCACCAGCTCCAAGCTCCAATATCCCCAGGCTGCGCCAGTGTAAAACTCCAGCCCCAAGGAGAACATGCTGACACCAGAGAGCAGAACTTGCTACAAAAGGACTCCCAGCAGAAAGCAAAACCCAGCAGCATTTTGAAAATGCATTTTCCCTGCTGTGTGAAGTAAACCAAGGAAACCTCAAATCAACACCATGAAAGATCTCTTCTAATCTCTGTGTGCCCCTAGACCTCAGGCATCTCCGCATTATCTGAGGGCCTTCAGAGACACAGGCAGCATCTCACGCGGTATCTGTGCTTTCCCCAAGGGGGAAAGCGTGTGCAGTGAGGTGTCTTGTTTCGGTCCACGCTTCTTGTTTCAATATACATTTGAACGCACAAGAAGAAAAACAGGTTTAGGTTTTTCCTTTAATAGTTTTCTCAGGCAGGGCTTAGCAGAGAAGCCAAAAGGACTGTGAAGACCAGCTTGCACAGAAATTTAATGGAAATGTAGATCTCTGCCTCTGTCTCAGCTGAAACCCCGTCCTGCAATAGTGTTTAGCACGTGACAGACAGAATCCTGAAAAATAAATCAAGTGATGTCTATGTTGATAATGCTTTTAAAGATTACTCAGCTGTACGACCTAACCGAGGGCTTCATGTGGCAAGACCATGCTGCTCTGTGGTTGCTCTGGTCCCTATGCCGCCAGAACACAGGCATAGCCCTGTGGGGTTTTTAAGCCTCAAGTAAATCCCAGTGCTGTACTCATGCCCCTTAAAAGGGGATGGTGTGTGGGCAGACCCAGCAGCTACCAACAAAAAAACCCAAAACCTGACTATCCTGACAAAAAGAAAGTATAAAAAGGTGCAAATGTAAGTCAAAGCAAACACTGGGACTTGTTTAGGAGTGAAACTCAGAAGAGAGCAGCAGTGAGGCCAGCACCCTTCCTGGCTCTCCTAGACCCTCTCTGGTTTGTATTACCAGTGCCGTTAACTCCATCTACAGGGCTGTGACTGGGCAGCACTGAGCCATATGAAACAAAGAAGCAGCATTAAAAACCACTAGCTCCGGGGACTACCAACCCTGTTAGGTACAGGCTGTCTCCCCAGGACTTCCTGCCGCTTGTCACTAAGAGCTAGGGACGTCAGACTTTGTCATGCAAGAGAGAATTGCTATTAATGGGTTTCTTTCATCAGAACAACTTGAGCTTTTTAATTTCTGCAGTGGTTGGCTTCATTAAAAGCTCTTCCCCATCTACCCACAGCTGTCATGCAGAGGAAACCAATGCCGTCAAATGAACAACAGCTTGTACCTTAGAGAAAATGAAGGTGGTTTCTAGCTTAACCCAAGGACTGACTCAAAGACTCCCAAAGTCAGTGGCGGATTTTCAATCAGCTTCAAACAGCTCCAGACCTTGGCCCCAGAAATCAATCTGAGAAGTCTTCATCAACCTGAATGGTGAATTTTTGGGCATGAACCCTTCTGTCGGGTTGGAGATTTTGCACTGCATTTGCCTCAGTGCAAGCGCCTTGCTCTGCCGCGTAGCCTCCTGCCCTCCGCGGCCACGCAGTTAGCCATACTAGCACTGGCTTGCTGGTCAGTATTCATGGAAACGACATCCTTAGGACTATAACTCGATGGGAGCTGCTGACTTTGGGCACATCTTGTCAATGGAGAATGGGTTTTAAGTATGGATCAAGTTACCAAATTTGTTACCTCTGATATTCAGTATGACAAGATGTAAACCTTGACACATCACCTCAGATACTGGTGTAAGAACAAGATCTGTATCAGTACAGCAAACAAACCGTCCCATTGAACACTTCCCAGCTGGAAGAGATGATGAGAGTTTGACACTTTAGGCCAGTAATAAGATGTACTGGAAGTTTTGGGTGTTTTGTTGGAATGCAGACAGCAAGAAAGTTGGTGCTACACTGAAGCTCAGGCCCTCAAAGCTATGATTTAAATATGTGCTTTCTGCATTAAAACATTTCAAAGAGCAAACAGACCTTGCTCTTCCTTATAGGAGTGTGCAACCTGATGTGGCTTCTGAAATGCGGGCCTGGATGGGGCTTTGAGGCTGTAGGGGGTGTCTACAGTGCTCAGCAAAAACAGCTTATTTCCCCAGATTTCTGAGGTGCAGAATATGAAGTTGACCAAAGGTAGAAAGAGGCTCCAGGAACTTCATGGCTTGAATGATACCAAACTCTCAGAGCTGGCAAATTTGATTTGGTCCAGGACAGATGCTCAGGCAACTTGAAAAGCCCCCATGGGGTGCCTAGGTGTCCTGGCCCCTGGTTTATCTGTGTAGGCGCAGATGGAGTCATGGCCGGGAGAGGCTCAGAGCTGCACAGCGTGCTTTCCGCCCTCAGCAGGTCAGGGTTCGGGTGTCACGTTCATCCCCATCCCCTGCCGTAGCCCCGTGCTACAAAAAGAAGGGAGAGCAGATGGTGGGAAGTGGCTTGGCCCTCTCCAGGCGTCTTGCTGCGAAGCGCTGGCAGCAAGATGGAGCAAAGGAAGCACAGAGCATTTCAGCTCGGGGGGTGGGAGGGGGTGGTGTGTGTGTGTGTGTGTGTGTGTGTGTTTTCATTAACACACACACACACACACACACATTTGCAGATCATTTCCTTAACTCTGCTGAGGAGGAGACAAGAACAAGGAGATGGAAGCGTGGGCTGGGGCAAAGCACCTCAGCTGGGATATGCCATGGCAGCTCAAGCCAAGCCATCAGCAGCCGCAGAGCTGCTCACGTCAACCTTCAAAGCAAGCTCGTCATGGTTGTGAGCTCTCACCATCCTTCTCCCAGGGCTCTGCTCAAACACTAACAGCCCAGCTCTACAGGCTGGCTGAGAAGGGGTACACTGGGAGCAGCTGCACAGCCATGCTACACACAGCCTAATGGCTTAGTCTCTACATGCCCATGAAAGCAATCAGCAGTGGGTAAAACTTCATCTCAATGCACAAAACACCTTTAAAATCCCTCTTGTAGCCCTCAAAATAGGAACTTCAGAGAGACATGCCAATCCTCTCCAGAGGGTTGAATTTTTTCCCTAGTCTGAGCCTTGGCTAGACTATCAAGTCCCAGCATGTGTTCCAGAAAGAAGCCGCATATGAAACACCTAGTGTTATGGGAACATCAGGCCTGTCCCTTACAGCACATAGTCAGGTGGTTTCATCTTTGCACACCTACAATGCAGGATGTGAATGACCCTCCGGGTCATTTCCCTGGAAACCCACCTCCGACTCAAGCCTTGCCATGGGAAATTCCTGGCCAAGAAGCATGTGGTGGAGCCCTATGGCCACCAGAGGAGTAGAGTACAGTGGAGATAGGAACCGGGCTGCCTGCAGCATCGGCAGCTGGAAGGGACTCAAACATGACATCTCTGTGGAGGAGGATGGAGAGCTCTGCTGAGCTCCGGCGAGCAGCAGCGGCCAGCAAGTGCCAGTGCTACTTCAGCCCACTTCTGAAGAAGCCCAGAAGTTCACAGGAGGGAGCAGCAGGAGGAAAGGAGGAAAATGTTAGAAGGAACTGTCTCTTCTGCTGCCGAACAAAGTCAAGCACAGATAACTCATTATTCACATGTTTGAAGTTGGCCTGCTTACGCCATTTGGAAAGAGAATCAGTCACGGCGAGTCTTTGCTTTGGTTTCCTCTGGCTTTCGTGAGACACTACCACTACTGTCTTTCTCCAGCTTCAAGAGAAAGGCGAGTGTGTCGCAATGCGCCTCAGCTCGCATGTTCTGGCAGAGGATTTACACCAACTTGAACAACGAAAGGAAAATAATATTTAAGGGGGTGGGGGGAGAGAATTAAAAAAAGGCTGCTAATTTATAAAGCTTTTTTAGCTGGTGGTGGTCTGAGATGAATTGGCTGCCTCTAAAAGGATGAAAATAAATATCCCTCTTTTTAAAGGAAATACGCTGGCTCCCAGCCAGCTGGCAGGAAGCACAGAGATATGTTGCATTTACAGTAGGTTTTTACTGTCTGCAGCTACAGCAGTGGGAGAGATGTTCATTATATGCAGCCTGGTATTGATTAGTTGGTTTACAAGCCCCTAATCTCTCACTTGTGGGTTAGTCCCTTGACTTTGGCTCTGCCTCTCTCTCTGTCCACCCTGTGGTGGGAGGCCATGCAAGCAGGCAGCTTCTGATAAATCCTATTGTACTTGTAGCCTTTTATTACACCAGCAGACCCAAACACTCAACCCTCTGGAAGGAAAACAAAGCAGCGCATTAATTCAGATATTTGAACAGAAATCTTGGGTAGCAGTTCCAACAGTTCCTGCGATGCAAGAGCTGTGGCCCATGTTCAGATCGAAAGGAACATCACACCCAAATTTCCAGCTTCAGTACAGACCCCTGAAGGACACAGGCTCCCCATTCCCATGGTTCGAGCAGGAAGACTGAGTCTTTCTGGATTTACAAAGATATTTAAAGCACTTCACAGCACAGGTAAAGCTGATCGGGAGTCTCAGCAGCAGACTAGGTAAAATTCATCAGGTTTAAGCATTTAGCCTGCCTGCACCTTGCTGAAAATCCCTGCAAGTGCTTTCCTGCATCTTTCCACCCTTAAATACCTCTGAAAATCTGTCTCTGAGACTGCAGAGTGAATTAGGAGGTTTTTAAAGGCTTTGACTGAAGATCTGAAAATTTTACCCAACATGTCACAAACTAGCAGATCAGTGCACATCTGTAGGAAATACAGCAGCTTTCATAACAGGGTGCAAAAACCACCAGCCTCACTGGCTTCTCTGCACTTGCTCCCATTTCCAGGAAGGCAAAATTCAATTATGGTCTTTGATCCAGTTCTCACGGAATTAGGCAAAAAACACTGATTCAAAGATTTCAAGGCTGGGTGCTTGGGAGGAAGCAGAGAGATCTCAAGCGCATCCAGCTGGTGTTGCCTAAGTCAAGTCTGAGATCAGATTTTCAAGTGCATATATTAGCTGTCACTACACGATCAGTGGAGTTATGCCAATTTACAGCAGGCAGTGAGTTAATGCCTGCTATCTAACAACTTGAAATGGGACCTGCATGGTACCAGTATAGCTGGTTTTTCTCATCTAATAACCTGTTCCATTAGGGCAAGCACATCAAATTCCTTTGGGTGACACTGGTTAGGATACTCTGCCCCGGACAGGGAGGACCATCTGCTGGGTTCAAACCTGTGCAAGGAATGTGCCTTGTTACTGCTAATGAATATGAGATGTGCCTGATGTTGCAGGGCTGCACAGCAGCCAATTGGATATAGAAGCTTGTGCCAGCCGGTCCTGTGCTCTCAGTAATGCAGTGCAACCCAAAGCAGATTCAAACTTTCCCAAGGTTGAGGATGCTGAATATTGGGTTTCCCCTTTGCCCTAGGACAGAGCTGGAGTGGAGCCCTGACATTTGAATGTTAATATCCCCCAATCCCAGGACCGAGCTCCAAGCTCCATCTCCAGAGACTGGCTGGTATGTTGGATAATTACAGCTCCTGCCAAGCTTTGCTGGCACACACAATGCAACGCCTTAAGCAAGAGCCCCAGAGCAATGCTACCTGCGTGGCACCCCTAATCCTCTGCACAACACTGCTCCTCCAGTGCCAAAGCAGCAGGGCCATGCACGGGCTCACTGCTCCGTACTGCCAAGCTGCCCACTCCCACGCGCACTTTTGGGAAGCGTGTGCGGCTGGGAGCGCACCAGCAAGCCCAACATAGAGATGCAGCGCTCAGCTGCTTAGTGCCGTCCCACTGCCGACATCCTTGGTGCAAGGGCTCAGAGGCACCGGGGCCACTCTCTGCTTGCTGGTTTGTGGCTCCTCCCTCCCGTCTCCCACTACAGTGCATAGATTCACTGGAAAGAGTAAGATAAAATAACGCAAAATCATGTCTAAGCACCTTCCGCTGCAGGATATGATTTATCTCTGGCTGATTTCAGAACAGGTGACTGGTCTCCGGCAGCAGAAGAGCATGGTCTTAGGAACTAAATTTCATCTCATTCTGAGTCAAATTCTCTTCCTCCCTCCACCACATCATTAAAGTGATTGGTTGCACTGATAAGCCCTTTCGAGAGGGAGAAACGAGATGTGTCCTGCCTTGATATCTGATGTGATCTTGTGGTTTTGTTTGATAGTTCTGATCCCTTAGCTGTTGTCTTCCCTGAAATAAAACTTGCCTTTTAGCATTGACTTTTTTTCGCTTTTTCAATCTGCGACCCTTTGCACTGTCCTCCTGAGCTTACAAATCCTGCCCAAGGGGAGTGGAGCTGCATTGCATCAATAAACCTGAAAGATACAGTCCTAGCTGCAGTTCAGCAAATCCTCACCAGTGACCGCTTCCACATACACATAGCACTCCCACGTCACTCACTGCCCACCAGGTTATTAGATCCACTTTACAAATAGGTAAACTGAGACATAGGGCAAATTGCTGGCACACTGGACTGCCCCTTTGCGGTGTGAAGCTTGCCAACATCCTTGTCACAAATACTCCTTTTTGGTACACACACATCCCAGCCCATCCCAGCTCATCCCTTTGCACAGCTCCGCCTGGCTTGTGCTGCTGGACTCAGCAGAAGTTTCTTTTGCTATTTATTTGTACAGCGCCTGGCACAACCTGGCCCCACGCACAACATCGGAACACCACCAACATCCTTCTGGAAGTAGTCTTCAGTGAAACTTCGTTCTCCAAACATCCCCCATACACCAGAGGATCCTTTTGCTCCAGTTTAATCTCTTCCAAATACAATATCAATGCCCTCATCTAGGACTCTGATTTTTCTTTTTTCAAAGCCAGAGCAGGATCAGGTATGCTCTCCTACCCAGCTGAGAATCATGCCCTAGGGTTTTCCAAAGCTTTCAAAAGCAGGAGGTGTTGCAACCAATTTCAACAAAGATTCTTTGTACAATGCAAGCAAAAATAATTTTGCTGTTCTGACTCTCAATACTGCTTTGCTTAGAAAATATTGGTCATTTTTAAGTGAAATGATTTTGATGTTATTATACACTGAGTGATTATAAAAGCAGAGGTGGAATTTACTATATGCAGCAAATAAAGTAATTAGAGGAGTGAATTTACCAGAGCCCATATAATTTTGGTTGCTCTATTAATACTTCTTTCAAGGCTGAGATTACAGCCTCAAGCTATAGTACCAAAGGACCGGGCGATGTCAACCCACTGCTTTGAGCGCAGCTGGGCAACCTTTGCTCTTGCTGCAGAAGGTTCTACAGGCCCCTAGCAGCCAGGGAGCCCCAAGGCAGCTCCGTGCCCTGCCAAGGAGCAAGTGGGGCCAGAGGCTTGCACAGCCTGGCCCACCAAAACCCAGAGCCTGCCTGCTTTTCTCCCTGAGTGATTTTTACCCACCCCCCAGAGCTGAACCCCGACTCCCCCTACTCCTATCCTAGTCTTTGCCCAGAAGGGGTTAACTGGATAGCAGTGCCTATAAGAAATTATAGAAGGAGGTAGTTTAACATAATTGCTTGCAATGCATGTATCAACAGCAGTCCCAAACTGCCTCTGCAAGAAAACAATGCCCTGGACGGTCTCAGCAGATACCAAAGGGTTCAGATTTACCCGCTGGGATCAAAACACATTAGTGATGGGAATACAAACAGAGAAACCCTGCTTCACAGCAAGTACTGATTTGCAAGGAGTCCTGTGTGAACTCAGGAGCTCTGAGCCTTGCACCTGAGAGGTGCGGGTTCAGCCCCGTCCCCAGCCCTGACCTTCTGCCTGGCCCCGCTGCAAAGGTCCTGGTGAATGGGGCACTGGGGGGGGGGGCTTTTAAGGGATCTGCTGGATGGGGTGGGAACAGGAGGTGCATTGCACCTCACTCAAGCTACCTGGATGGGGTATCCAGTGACGGCACCGATGCCCTACCATATGGCCAACCCCTCACCCCAACCAACTGTTTGCTTTTCATTTTTCTCCATTGAAAGAGCAAATGGGACACTGAACGGTGGGATGGAGCTGGATGGTCTACGTGCAGGAGGCATGGGGTGGTTGGGCACCCTCCATGCAAGTGCCCCATCCCATGATGGCAGCTTGAGGGGACAACAAAGAAAACAACAATAGAACTAAAACATTAAAATAAGCTGCATTTTTCCTGAGAATTTCATATGCATGCCTTGTTTCAGGACACTCCAAAGATCCCATGCCCTGTCCAAAGCCCCTTCTGCTCCTCCAGGTAGGAGCCTCCGACGGGGTGGGATCTGCGTGGGGGAAAAACAGAGACTGGAGACCTCTCTGGTGTCTCTGTCCGGTACAACTGGAGCTGTGGCAGCATCATCCCCCATGCCTGATGGCCAGCGCAGTGCTCAGCTGCTGGACTTCTGTAAGCGCTTATCTCACAAACGGCTGCATCACATCCAGAGCAAACAGTTAATAACGGAAGCAAGAAGCCATCACTCAGGATTTCCTCCTTTTCCTCCCCAGGGAAGGGGACAGGTCTCAAGAAGTGGGAAATCACCATGGTTTAAGTGCTGCACTTTAAATTAGAACAAATTATAGCAATTTTATAATCAACAAGTAACTGTCCAGGAAGCGGTGAGGTCATTTATTTAAATGATCCTGTTGGTTTATCTTTCTTTTTTTTTTTTCTTTTTTTCCTTTTTGCCCATTTTTTTTTTTTTTTTTTTTTAATAGTTCCTGGACAAACTGGGAAATGTTCATTTATTTATATCTAGCTTAGGAAAAGCAGGGCTAAAACACAAAAGACCCTAATAATACCCAAAGCTATCACCCTGAGGAGCACTTAAGCAACAAGCCTGGTTTTAATTACAGAAATATCTCAAATTCAAGTTTCACGCATCCCCATGAGAAACCCTTTTTGCCAAGATAAAGATCTGAAACCATACAATCCTGGCATAACACAGCCCATGTCCTGGTCTGAATTTGAGCAGAGAAGCAATAGACCCTGTAATAATTTATTATCTCTTCTCCAAGGGCTTTCCAGACCAAATCAAATCTCCGAGGGCAAAAGGCACAGCAAAGGCAGGGCGTCACCGCCATGGCTGTGGGCATGCTGCAGACCATGGGATCCCAAAATGGCCCACAGTAAAACAGCAACAGAGGATCATTTTGTCCTTGCTCCTCTTTGGCTCCCATCTCATCTCCCTTCTGAGCAGTGTCCCTCCTCCCCACACATAGCTGTTTTCGGCCATCCCTTGCTAACTCACACCATGTCCACCACTAAGTTAATCCTGACTCCCCACATCGCAGGAACAGGAATGCTGCAGGTTTTTTTCCACCTTCAAGGTTCACAGAGTCAGAGGCTGCGACATCACCCCGAGCCTCCCCACGGCACAGCCCTGTAGAGCTCTCGCAGGTCCCTCTCATGTCTCACTTTGCTTCAAATCGTAAAGAAACCATGAGCCAACCAACACTTTTCCCCTTGCGGAGGAAGCGTGGTGTGGATTTATGCAAATCCCTCTGCAGCACAGGTCTACATGACAAAACATCCTTAAATCAGCCTTCCAAAACCACCGGCCAGGCTGGCAGGCAGGCAGCAGGGCCGCATCCCCATGGGCAACAGGCAGGTGCCCGGCGCTGCCCCACTCCTGGACAGCAGCTTTTTCTCTCCTGACACTGCCGGCAATTTCCTTCACTGCAGCACAGTTTACAGTGGGGCTGGGATGTGATGAATGGATTCACAAGCCATTTAACTTAATTGTACAACCCCCATACAGCCACAGTTCTCAGAGGTAATTGGAACATTTCTGCTTTGTCTTTCCCTCTTTTTTTTTTGCCCCAAATGGTACAAGTGAGGGAAGTCCTAAAGAGGTGCGCTTTGTTACAAGTAACTACCAAGGAGTCAGAAATCTGGCCAGAAACCATCAGTGTCATACAAGATATTACGAACTGAAAGTCAGCAAGTAAATTACCAACTCCACAAGATATTAAACACAATTTTGTACTTTTTATGGCAGCTAAGCCATTAAGGCATGAAAATACAATGCAGGTAAAGGAATCAATCTTGCACAGGGCAGCTGCACGCCAGCAAAAGCAAACACAACCCTGGCAGGTTGCACCCATGGCAGCTCTGCTTGTGCAGGGGCCCTGAGGAAGCCCCTGCCACCAAAAACCCTCGAATCAGAGCCTGGATGCCAGCGAGCACAGAGGTGCTGACTCAGCTATTCAGCCTCACCCAGCTGCCGCACGGCATGGCCTCAGGTCTGGCCAAACTGCCTTTACCTTCAAATAAATAAATCCCCGTCGTGCTTGGAGCTGTGGAGGTGCTGGGGGAGCAGAGCTAGTTTTAGGGTTGAGCCCAGTGCTGAGAAGAGACCGCTCGCTATGGAGAAACACATGGACTGACTCTACCCTGCAACCATCCAAACTGAAGTGTTGAAACCTCCCAACACAGCCCCCAGCAAATGCAAAACCCCAGGTGCTCAGCCTTGCTGCCCCCTGCCCTAAGCCTGCAGGTCAGATTTGGCAGGATGGGAGGCTTGAATTAGGGCAGCACCATCTTACAGCCTGGCAATTTCTAGTTGTTACCATCGTACTGGAGTCTCTACAGAGCTTGCTCTGATTAATGGGGTGGAACATTGCACCTCTTCCCTGAGTAAGAGAGATTTTCAGTTTTGCTATTTCTAGCTGTAAATCTCAGACTCAGCTGCAGCCGTGAGGACAGGAGGAGTTGTTGGGTATCACTTTCCTCACTAGTGCCGCCCTGTGCATCCTCTTTCTCTGCCTCAAACTGGAGCATCCACTGAGAATTAAAAAAAAAGACAGAACAAACCCCTCAGAATTCAAGAAAAATTGATTCAGATACACCTTAAAAAATAAAAATGAATAAAAGCAAGAAAGAGGCTTTTCAAGGGTGGTTTGTGGACGCGCCAGTGTTTAGGGCGCCAGGGCCAGCGAGGCGCTGGGCGTGGGATGAGAACTGAGATGGAGGCGGTGAGATAGGGGTGTGGGCAGTGGTGCTGAGGTGTGTCCGGGCTGGTGGGTCCGACGCAGGACAGGGCGGTTCAGGGCGCTGTTTTTTATCAGCACAACTTCAAGGTGGATAGAGAAGCCACAGCGAGGTATGTGTCATCTTGAGTAAGTGCTGATACAACCCTTTCTCCTCCCCAGCTGCTACCTGGGCAGTGCAGGCACTGCTGGAAGAAATGCCTTTACAGAGGGGCTGGGGGCACCCAGCACCTCTTCAGGTTGAAGTTGCAGGCAGGATTTTCCCCCTTTATAGGTCAGTCTTTCTCCTAGTCTGACTTTTTTTTTTTTTAAACTCCATGCCTGCATCTATGAGCTCCTCATGCACAGGTTGCTCGAGCGCAGCCTTGCACCCACTGACCCTGGGGACAGAGGTGCCACTAAGGCCTTGCGCTGGCATGGACAAGGTCTCAGGAAAGAGGGTTTCCACCCTCTACAGACCCCAAACAATTTCTCAGCTGAGAATGTGTGGACATGCTACAGCTTGGACTGACATTGCATGCAGGGGACAGGTGGGGAGGGAAACCCTCACCCAGCCCACACTCTTGGAAAATATCAAAGCAAAAGCAAGCGGTTCTTGGAAACAACTCAGAAACGTGGGAGGTGAGAAGCCTTTCCACCCGCTAGCTACATGCTGTTCAAGGGGGGAGCGGATGCTTGGGGTGAGGCAGAGCCGTGGCCACAGGCTGTCCCCTCTGTGACAGCTCTGCTCCCAGAGGGTATTCCTGGTGGATGTGGGGGAAGGAGCCTTTTGGAAGAGTCGCCATGGAGGGGACACCTTGTACCTGTGCAGGATGGGGCCCAGCCAGAAAACCCCTGCAGGGACAACAGTGGGGGGCACGGATCTGAAATGCCCTTGCTGGGTTGGGGCGGGCCTGGAACTGTGTCATCTCCTCCCTCCCAGTCCAAGCCCAGCAGATGCTACAGCATGAGGACATGCTTACTGTGGTCACACCAAGTGGGAACAGGACCAGAAGCATCAAGTCTCCAATGCAAACACCCAAAACAAGCTAGAGACACCAACGCACAGCCCAGCAGCCACCTCCCCCCAACCCAAGCACTCACCCTGCTGCTATGCTGCCATGGGCAACAGGGCCGGGGGGAGGCAGGGACCGCACTGCCACCCAACTCTTCAGGCATGCAAATCCGTTATACAGCCCTTCCTGTCCTTGCTCTCCTTTTCATCATTCAGCTCAGGATAGGAGAAAATTAAGCTACAGTGTAAATGCAAGTGGGTCCATGCTGGCGGGCAGAGTACTGGTGCCTCATTCTAACGCCCTGCTCCCTCTTCCACATGCTTTTTTGCTAGGGGGGGGAAAAAGCCAGCTCTGTCTACCAGCTTTCCCAGTGGTAAACCTCAGAAACAGACCTTACACTCCAAGTATAAGGTCTCAGCACATCCCAGCATGGCCACCCCGCACCCTTCCCACCTCCACAGCACCCACACTCAGGGCTCTGCACCCTTCCCACCTCCACAGCACCCACACTCAGGGCTCTACACAGACTCAAAGCCAGGGGGGTGGTTTTTTTTTTTACTCCCAGTGAACATGGCTGGGTATATACATGCTGCCCTGCAAGAGTTATGGATGAGTGATCATGTCTGCTTGGGCTCCTTTTCCTCCTCAACACAGCAGCCAGGACAGCAGGGATGAGGTTGAAACCAGAAACAATGGGTTAAGGGCAAAAGGGCTTTTATAGGGGTGTGGGGGGAGACGTTAAGGAAGACTGAAGAGCAGCAAAAAAAAGTCAGAGTGGGTTAAAAAAAGACACAAAGGAAAAAAGAACGACTTTGCACAAGAGTTCCCAGGAGATGGACAGAATGCAACTATTGCTGCAAGGGGTAGGCTGGGAGGACAGCAAGCAAAACGGGTTGAAGAGAAGTGACAGCAGGGAGGAGCAAAGAGCTGTAGGAAGGAAAGGAGAAAGGGAAGGCAGCCAACAGGTAGGTGTAAGAGGGGAGGCCCTGGATATGCTCTAATTTACCCAGGAATAGACTAAACATCACTGCATAGCTTACAGCTATTCATTTTCCCCATGTTCTGCCTGCCTCCTGTGGATTATTTTGCAAGGAGCCGTGGATGCAAGAGACTTTGCACAAGGACAGCAGCTTGGCTAAGTTGGGTTTTTGCTAAATAAAGAGCTGTGGGGAGGGGAGAAGGAAATTCCACAGGAAGTTCAGATATTTTATTACTTCCTGTTTGTACAAAGTATGTCAACACTTGGCACCCAATGTGCCATTTGTTTAGAGCTAAGGTGTCAACTTGAAAAAATGTCCTTGTCCTCTCCAGATCTAACTCACAATGAAGCTGAGCAAAATAAAAAAATTTGGAGGGACTGAGCAGAGCGCTTGGCAGCAAGCCTGCATCATGGCTTGCAGGAGATGCTTTTTGGCCATGGCCAAAATGGCCGCTTGGTCACAGCCCCTGCTGCTACCAGCCTCATGCAGAGCCTGGCCCTACTTTTCACTTTCCTGTGGGCTACAACCCACAGTTTCACCATGGGTCCTCTGAACAAGCATCTGGGTGTCTTCAACACTTCAGTCTGGATCTCCCAGTCTCCCCATCTAGGCTTTAGCCACTGGTGCCCTACAATGGGCTCTGGCTGCAACTTCTCACCCAACTCAACTTGATTTCAAACTCCTTAGATGTATTCTGGGCACAGCTTTAGTTAAAAGACTTGCTCAAGGGCTGAGATGAAGTGATGGGACAGGGGTGGAAGATGAATGGGAAGCTCAGAGGTGGGGCGTGAAGTGGAGCCGCATTTCTGGCCAAAAACCTCACAAGAATGTTTGCTGGAGGAATTTCACCGCATCTGAGAAGATGATGCCCCGGGCTTTCCCAGGACAAGGACAAATGGCCAATTCTTTCTGTATGAAAGATGCTTTTCCACACGGTCACACCAGCCCCTCCCCAGCCCTGCGTCCACCCTCCAGCACCAGACAACACCAGTCCTGCACAAGAGGAGCTACCATGCACTGCATCCCTCTCATTTGCAACAGTGCAGCCAAGCAGAGGAAAAAAAATATAATATATGCTTTTACATATAGATCTATAAAAGTACCTATATAATATACATGCACATATAAAAAAAATCAAAACTCCTGCTGGCAGTTCTTACCTCCCAAAACCAAGCAGGGGAGGGGAGTATGAGCCATCGTGCATGGCCAAAGGTAATTATTACTGGGGCCTTATCAGCTCCCTTTCCAGGTCAGCAAGTGCCAGGCACACCGAGGGGTGCTATGCCGGAGAGCCACCCAGTGGCAGGTTAGCCGTGAAAACCACCTTTGGTTTTCATGAGCAGGCCTGTATCATTTTGCAGCCAGGATTTCTTCAAGGACAGGAGTGCAGGGGGCAAATGGATTTTTTTTTTTTTTTAATTTCAGGTTCATTAGAAAATGCAAACCAATATAGTATGACAAAGGAGAGAACTGTTTCTCTTTTTTTCCCCCCACTACAGTGGAAGACTGTATTTTCAGCGAACATGAATGTAAGCCCCAGGGTCAAACTAGAAATTCAAATATGACCTTTAATGCCAACAAATCTATGATCATCTGAAAACAGCAAAAAAACCCACAGCTTAGGTCAAACTCCTCAGGTCAGCAATTTATGGGATTGGAGGGTACAGGGATGGGGGAAGAGATTGACCTTTAGCGTCCACACAAGACAAGCAACAAATAAATACTACATAGACCTCCTTAAGGAGCCTACATCTTCAGCATAAACATTCTGAGGTAAGCAAATCAGGAAAAAAAAGCAACAAACTGCTGACCTTGCACCCCAGGATGACATCCCTCGGGCAAACCAAGCAATAGTCAGGGCAACCTGCTCCATCCTCAGGTTTTGGCTAATTGTGCAAAATGAAGGCATGGTACCAACAAAAACAGAGCAGGGCAAGTGTGCCCATGGCTGAAACCCACAGCTCTCTGCATGGCTACAAATCCTGTGCCTCCGTATCAGAAAGTTTAAATTAAAGATTGGTAACGATTGGCCAATGTGTTGAAATTCAAAAGGAGGAGTGGGTATGATTCATCTTGGGTTTTGGCAAGTGCTGAGTATCAGTGAAGTCAGAGCAAACCAAAAGCTAAGAGTAGTAACTATCTTGCCTTGTATTATTGTTTATATATTCCCTATGATGGTGATGATGATGATTATTATTATTAGAAAGGCAATCTGATGAAGCAGATAAAGGGCTGAGCCAGGAGACAGGAGACCTGTTTCTATTCCTGACCTGAAACAGTTGTGCAATTCCCTGCCCAAACCCTGCCTGCTTTCCCCCTCCCAGCCTTGGCTGCCTGTCCCCAGGTGTCTGCAGTGCCCACTGCGACCCATGTTTGCTCTCCACCACCACAGCCCTGCAACAGGGACATGCCTTGTGCTTCTGGTTAAAACAAAAAACAACATAGCATTGCACCTCCTGGATGCTGGCTTTGCAAACATGTGCTCCAGTCCAGCAGCCCAACAGGCTCGTATAAAGCTTCTAACACCCGAGGCTCCAAAAAAAAAAAAAAAATCAGAAGAAAAAATTAAAAAGGGGACAAAAAAATCAACAAAACCCAATGCAAATAAAACCCTCTCAAAGAGGTAACAGCCTTGACCTGGCCTGACATCAAGGGGTGCCGATGGCCCAACGACAGCATCAACAGAAAATATTTTCTAAAGCATATTTAGAAGGATCAAACTGTTTCCCTTAAATTTGGGCACTCACAGCTTTACATGCTAAGCGAACAAACTCTGCTTTATAGTCCCTGGGGTGGTGCTGAGTGAGCAGGAAAGCAAAGCCAGAGCAGAAGGAGGGAGGCATGGGCCCAGGAACCCCACCTCACAGGGGTCCCGCAGAACAAGTATTCATGGAAGAGGGGAACTCCTCCTGCTGACAGTATCAGAGCATCTCCCCACACTCCTCTGATCCCAGGAGAGGCATGCCAAGGTGAACTCAAACCACTGCAACTCTGAAAATTGACTAAGTTAGGGCAATTTGCAGCTGCCATCACAAAGAGACACCGTCAGCCCTGCTGCATCCAAAAGAGCCTACTTGATCAAAACAAAGATGGTTCTGCAGTTGAATCGTCTGCTTGGTTTTCTCAAGCAATGCAGCCTCCGTTGGTGGCCGCTGCCAGCCAGAGGCTTTGACAACCCGAAAGCGAAACTGCCGGTAAACAAAAGGGGAAGGTGCACTGTGAGCTCTCCTGGGCCCATGTGGACAGACAGGCAAATAGAAGCACAGGGCAGGGGAAACCTGCAAACATTCTGAGATTATTAATCTGCAATTCAGCCTCTGAAGCAGGGCACAGCATCTCCAGCTTCATAACCCCCACCCCCCCACACACACTCCGAAATGTTCTGCACACCTCTGGATTCCAGCCCTCAGCATTTTCGCCACATCCCAAGCGGCGTGAGGAGCGGGGCTGTACAACAGTACAAACCATGAGGGGACACAGCAGAGCACGAGGAAGCAAGCAGCAGGCAGGGACACGCAGTGCTCCGCGGAGAAAAAGAAAACAAAGACAACCCGAGCACACTCCTGGGGGCTCGCTTGACCACAACAACGTTTTGTCTGCTCCATGCGCTGCAAACGGCAGCTGCCCTGGCTGGCTTTGCATGGCTGCAGAAGCATCCTTCATCCACGCGGCCAACGAAAGCTCAGCCCACTGTGACATCCACCCTGTGCTGCTAAGCAGCTGCCAAATAAAGCACATAACTTACTTCGTGGCTCCCGGGGTCCGTCTACAGTCACTTTAATGGCTCGGTGATAGGTAGCGACTTGGGTGGGGTTGGTGAACACTGTGATCGTCAGGGTAAAGCTTTTTCCTAAGGGAGAGTGGGGAGGAGGGAAAAAAAAAGAGAAAAGAGGATATTCACATGGGTTCAGCTCCTTCAAGAGCAAATTGCTCCTGCTGGAGCAAACTCAGACACATATCTACATACAACAAACTCCAACGCACACATTGTTTAATTTTATGAGACATTATTGCTGAGACACAAAGCTTGTCCAGCTCCCACTGGGGTTCAGCTGGCTGCAGCAGACAGAGGCTTGGACCCGGTTCAGAGCAGGAGCCTGGACCTTCCTGGACAGAAAAGTCACTTGTCCCCCTTCCCCTCCCATGTCCCCATATCAACCCCTCTACCCACAGCAACTTCCTGGTGCGTCCCCACTTGGACGTTTCCCATTTTCACATGGGAATCTAGCCCCAAGATACAGCAGCGGACACTGGATCCTTCCCATGAGGGCCAGATTTGGGTCCTGGCACCCATGTAGGGGATTGCTCCTGTAGGAGCAATTAGGCAAGATCACATCAGTTTAAACATGACGGATGATGGCATTTGCTGGCTAAAACTGGTGTCTTTGGCCCTGCAGATGTACCTATGCATGTACATTTAGAGGGGAGTTATGCCAGGCAAGCGCAGCCCATGTACGGTCATGCCAGGCTGCAGCAGAAATTGGAAACTGCAAAACACACCAAATACAGCCAGCTTTGTCCGCCAGAAACAGCCACCATGTATGTGGCCTTAGGGGCTGAGTGGACTGCTTCCCTGTCCCCCTCACCCCAGCCCCGACCAGAGAGCAGGAACCCACTGCCAGGAAGTATTTCCCACGTCATCGCAGGGGGCTTTTAGTGATGCTTTTGAAGCAACAAGCTTGTCACCTTTTTTTTTATTATTATTATTACTTTTAAAAAGTGGAGGGGGCAGGGGAGGTAAAGCAATGAGGAGCTCTCCAAAGCCAAAGTTTGCAAGGTGCAACAGTGACACATTGCCCTGGCAGAACAAGTTTCCATTTGCAGCCCCAAAACGCTTTCAGCATCGCTAAGGGCATTATCTCCCTGTGCAGAGGTGGAAGCAGCAGCAGAAGCAAAATGCTCTGTGCCCACAGGCTGGGCCTCCACTCCCACCCTGCTCTGCCCCCTAGCACCCACTCACAGACCTCTGCCAGTCGCTGGCGAGTCAGTAACACCACTACCAGACGCTGCCTTGCCAGGTGCAGGGCTCGGCAGCGCCGTTCCTCCTGGAAGGGCCTCAGCTCTCCCACCCCCTCCCTGAGCACCCCTGCAGCATTTGAGAGTCCCACAGGTAAAGGGGGGCTGAATGCACGTGCCTGGGAGCTGCGCTAACCAAGCTCCCAAGAGCAATCACAGTGGGATTTCAAAAGGTATGGAGTATTTCACAGGTGTAAAACCCAGCAGAAATCACCCTGAAGTGCCTGCACAATCACCCCCAAGCTCCTCCAGCCTTCACTTCACACACAAATTCTTCCACCAAGCAGCAAGAAAGAGCCTCCTCTCTCTCTTCCCTGGATTACGGTTTTTCAGATCCCAACCACCATCTATCTATTAGGGTGGACCTGAGTGACCATCGCAAAAAAGTAAGTGGTATTTATACAGCTAGAAAGAAAAAAAGAAAAGAACGAATGGAAAAAAATTATCTCCTCTGAAGAACATCCTGCAGTTATCCTAGGTGAGGAAATTTCTCTACAGGAGTGTTGTGAAGGGGTTTAAGGCTGGCTTTAAACCAGACGGCAAGCAGAATTTGTGAAAGTCAGCAATCAATCCATGCCCAAATTCAGCTTTCAAAACACGACCAAACCATGCACAAACCCTCAGTTCATTCTCTACACAAGGAGGAATTTTTTTTTTTTACCCTCTCAAATAAAAACAACCCACAATGAAACAGTCGCACTGACAACCTGCACTAAAGAGCTGCGCTGCCACAGCCTGCGGAGCATGAAGGCTCCTGGGCGACTTTGCATCCACATAAAAAAACAACACAGTATTTGTTAGCAAAATGTTTGCAGAAGCTGAGTGCACGGATGAGGATTATTAGAAGAAGTTATTTAGGAAGCTCTTTCGCAGGAAGAAAGGCAATGGGAGAGAGCCCTTTCGTTTGCATGCAAGTGTAGAGCTGCGGAAGCAGGCAGCACGCAGGCAAGTCCAGCTTGTGAAACACTAGCACCCTGGATGTCCGAGCAGGGACTGAGCTGAGTTTGCAGCTCCGCACCCAGCTCTGCGTTCTACTAGGTCTGATTTTTTTATTTTTTAATTTTTCTTTTGGAAGTGACAATTTCCCTGCATTTCAGTTTCACTCCCTGCTCACTGCAGACAAACACCTCCGTGCGGAGAGCAGCATTCCCAGGGACGACGGCTGTGGCACAGAGCTGGCAGTGACATTTTGAGTCTAACAACTCTCAAAAATCCTCCCATGAATTGAAAATGACAATTATTACTCAGCACCATTTTTAGTCATTTCCCGCCTTCTCGGGAAGCCGGGCTGAGGTTACTCGTTCCCACTGCTCCCCAGCCCCAGTGTCTCTGCAGCAGCTTGCGAGTCGCACAGGGAAAGATCCCAGCTCCCTCACTGGCTCTGGGTAGCACCCACAGTTCCCTGAGATGCTCTGTGGGGATGTTCCCTGGCTGGGAGAGCAGCCAGTGGGGTGCAACACACATTGCAGCATCCCCCTGCCCTTGGCTTTCATTTTATACAGTGCAATATGAGCGGAAGGGTTTATTTGAGAGAAGTGTTTGCAGTGAGCTCTTTACTCCTCTGTGAAACGGGAAGCTGGCCCTTCTTCCCTCCCTTTGTCTTGCACATGGAGATAATTTTGGAGAGGGGGAGGTAAGGACCTGCTCTTTGCCCCACCCCTGGGCAGCTCACAGTGCTGGGTGACCGATCATGTTAATAACAGAAGTGCCCAGTTCTAAACCATTTCAACTCATGTTTTCGAAACAAGAGCCTTGCTGGTTCCGATTTTACAGGGCTCCTGCAGCTCAGCCACACGTACTTGACATTAGTCAGTGGACGCAGACTGCTTGTTTACAAATGCACACGTACACACATCATATTTACACAAACATTTACACACACAGCTCTGCTCCAAGAAAATATTTTGGAGCAAATTCAGATTTCCACCAGAATAAATAAAACCAGCACTAGGCTTTCAGAGATTAAGACAAACAAGAGAGAACAAGTGTGGCACCCAGAATAAAAATTCAATTGAAACTATTTATGCACTAAATACAACTCAAAGAGTCCCTTTCTGGGAAAGCACAGCCGTACGCAGGGAACTAAGCACACACTTCACGCCGCAAGAAAACCCCACTGTGCCGCTTTCACACAGAGCCAGGGAGCTCTGCTGGAGTTAGGTCTGTGCAAACATTACAAAGCCTCATCCCACAAAAGCAGGTAAAGAAGTCTGCACTTGAGTTAAACTCCTTGCAGGCTCTGAAGCCCGCTAGAGGCAACAGAGGTGTTTCCACTGCTGTAATGAGCATTTGCCAGGACTCTGCTTGAGGAAGGAGACAACTCACCCAGCTGCTTTAGGGAGACTGTAAACTACTGTTAATTCAGAGCTTGGGATTGCAGAGGAGGAAAGTTAATAATGAATCCAAGAATCAAGCTGAGATTGGGTTGCATTCAGTTTGGAAATTTGTGTAAGGAGGATGAAAAAACAGAAAGAAAAGAGCCTAAGAGAATAATTGATTACAGAAATGAAAGCTTAATTCATGAAAGAAAAACATTTTCCACCCATCAACCTGCAACCACTTAAGTGGAGAGTTTTAAAGAAACTGCAACTTGGACAAGGAGCCAACAGGAAAAAGGAAATGTATGAAAGAATGTAAACTATTCAAGTTTCATAAAGAGGAACAAGTAAACAGTTATTACATGCAAATAATTCCTAACATCACTGCTTTTAATTAATGCCGAAAAGTCAAAATACATCTGACATTGTATGTATACATTCAAAGACTTTGAGAAAATGCTACCATATGGCCATTAAAATATAGTATTCCTATTTTTTTTAAATGAACAACTAAGTGATTCAGTCTGCAGTGTTTATTAGTGATGAAATACTGAAGTTCTCTTTATACTATTTGAAATCCAGGTAAAATGCAACTGTGAGGAATCATGCGGAGGGAAGGGCATGCAGGGCTCTCCTCTCAACACCCACTGGCTCTCAGTATTTTCAGGGGATTCATTTTGCTCTTCTCAGATGGCATGGACTAATTTCCTTGTCAGTTTGTTTTCAAAAAGCTAGTACTATGATCAGTTTAAGGATAAATGACTGCCAGTCTCCAGAGCCAGCAGGTAAAATTTCTGTTCTAGTTTCCCATGTAGCCAGCATGGAGAAAACAAGTGCATCTTTCCCAAAATGCAGCCAGTCCTGCCCTGCAACTGCCCCAGCTCCCGCATCCCCGGCAGCAGATTCACCCACAGCAGTTTGAATGAATCTCTCTGCAACCCTACTCATTGCGTCCACTCCATGCAGAGCACTGGATTATTCTTCCTATAATAACTTCAAACACTTGATTTTCACCCTTTAACAGTGAGCAGAAAGGTGGGTTAACTGCCACATCAAACCCCAAACACATTCACCTGCCTCTAACTGTGGAGGAGATGCAGGCTCCAGCACACTGAGTCACCAAGGACACGCAGCTGCCTGCTTTTATCTCACTGATGAGACTCTCCATAAATTTAGAAGTTCTTAAGTTGGGGCTGCCTGCCAGCCCATGCATGCACACTTTTGAGTGAAACCTAAGCACCTGAGAGAGGCTGCAGTACAACAACACGTAGATTTTACAACAGGATTTCTTTTCCTGCACCGTCTGTGCCTAATGTCTCAGCAGAGGAAAACCCCAGCAAGGAGTAGAGCAAAGCCACTGCCAGAGCTGCTCTGTGGGGAGCAGCTGGGGATGCTGCCGCATCCCTCAAATCGCCCTACTGTCCGCGACCCACTCAGGAACCACTTGGGTGCTGGGGGTTTCCTCCCTGCGCAACAAGCCCAGCCCACAGTAACAAAACCACCTCCGTTGGCTCATGAGAAATACACCGTTAAAATATTTTTTTTTTCTTAAAGAAAATAAAAAATAAAAAGGCCAACCATTTCCTGGCCAATACCTACCCCTGCCGCTTCTCCCAACAAATCTGAGATCGTTAAATCTTGCTACTTGGTTTTTCATCACAGCGGAGGCATTGCGGAGCTCTGCAGAGTAGTTTTCATCGTTCCCTGCCATCACTGTTACCACCGTCCCATCGGGTACATCTCCGAGGGCTACAACCTAGGGCAGGACGAAAGGATTTTAGGCTAAGCTTAACTGCGGTCTGAGCTAACCTGCCACACAGTTTCCCTCTCCTCAAGCCCCCTCAAAGACAAAGCAAAACCAAAAGCAATCTGAGTCCCCGAGGAAAAAAAAAAGGCAG
>VXAL01000602.1:277015-312945 GCA_013399475.1 Chauna torquata | reverse complement strand
CCGGGACCCTTGTCCCTCCCCCGGCTGCGCTCAGCCCACCCCGCCCCGCTCCTCCCCGTCGCCCCGACCCGGACGTCGCCCGGGGCCGCGGGGGACGGCAAGTGCGGACGGGGAGATGGGACGGAGGGGCAGCGACCGGGGGTTGCAGAAGCTCCAGTCTCGCTGCCTCTCCCTCGTTGGAACAGTCCGGGGCCAGCCGAGCCGGTGCCGGGGGTTAAAGGGAGCATCGCTCCAGATAAAGCACCGGGAAGGGACAGCGTGGGGGGTCCCAGCAGGACAGAGCTGCCTCCGTGCGGCACGATGCTCGTTTCTAGGTTTACTGGCTTTACATTTCCTGCCTTTCCTGTCTTTTTTTTTTTTTCTTTCTTTTTCTCCTTTAAAGTCTTGCTAGGAACCTGCCTTTAAAGTGGCTCTTCCTAAAATCTGACATCCCTGCAGAGCACGGCCAGTGACACATCACCTCGGCCCCTTCCTCCCAGCCTGCGCCCCACCAGCAGATGTGACCAGTTCTTTTCCTGTTTACAGAAGCCACGAAGTGAGATGATCCATTTACAGGTAGCCAGGGAGGGTCCAAGCACCTGCCATGGAGCACATCAAACCCATACACAGGTTTTGGGTGCTCGCACAGGGAATCTCGTGTCCCCCAGCACAGATGGGCCTGGGCCAGGCTGTGCCCAGCTGGGGCAGCCGCATGCTTGTGGGCGGGAGCAGTCTGTCCTTGTGTGTTTCTTGTACAGCTGCTGCTGCAGTGACGAGCTGCTCCGCACAGGGAGTTTGTAAGCACTGCGGCCACACAGCGCTGTCCTCCCTGGAAGGCTCTTGCCTTTCATTAAGCTTTATGCAAATCTGTTCCATCTAGCCCAAATCACTGCATCCTTTGGTGAGGAGAAGCAATGCTGTTTAGAGAAAGAACACAAACCTGGGTGATTTCTGCAGTCCATCCTCCTTCTATTACCTCTGTATCCAGGTGTGATGGAGGCACATTGCTGCCTTATTTTGTCAGAGTCCGTTCGCAGACCTGCTGTCCATGAATTTCTCAAATCCCTTTTTATGTTGGTAGCAACATGCTCAGAAGAGCAAGTAATTACATCATCTCAGTGTCCTCAAGGTACAATATAAATGTCTCCCCAATATACCTGGAGTCAGTCACCCAGGCTCGGTATTTCCAGGTGCACAGGGTACCACGTCCTGCCCCTCCAGCAGCCACACCAAAAGCTACTCACACCAGTACCCTCTGCCCTCCCACCCTGACTTTTTTTTGATTTCTGAGCAATGAGAGGCAGACACACTTCCATAACCTGTTGCTTCATTTTGTTGCCCTGCACTCCCCCATTGTATAGGTGCAAAGCTGGTCACTGACTTGCAGCAACACAAAATGCAACCCAAAACTTAGGGCAGTGGTAAATCAGACTTCCCCCAACTCCAAATTGTCTGGTGATCCCAAGACATGCAAAGCTCAACAAAGCAAATGAGCATCTGTTTCAGCAAAGAGGTGTTCAAGCAAGAAAACTTGTCCTGGACCTACATGGACCCTTGGCATTGGCAATCTCTGTGCCCCCACAAGAATTCTCTCTCATTTAAATCATCCCTCAGTCTCAACCAGGGGCTCCTCCTCCAGGTGATGAAGGGTAAAGTCAGGCATTCATGTCTGAACAGACAGGTTTTTGGCCCCCAGCCCCTGCACTTTCCCTTTGCAGCGCAGAGCCAAACTGGACAGCAATTGCCCTGGAAGCTGCTCTGGAAATGAGGAGAGAGGAACAAAGCACACACCACTCTGCTCCTCCGCAAACCAGGAAACATCGACATGTGGGGAATATTCCTCGTCCAGCCTCTCTGCACTCCAGAGAAGGTTAGCATGGTATAAGACCAAGGATTTGCATGGACCTCTTTTCAAATACTTAGAAGCTACTGTTCACATTGCAGGGAGGTCAGAGGCTCTTTAAATCATTATTTGCTGGGATTATTTCCTTTATAGTCTCCTCTGTAGTTTTTAATTCATTTGAGCTGTCATTTAGCAGCAGAGCCATTTGCTTCAACAGCAAGAAAGCAAGTGCAGAGGCTTATAGGAAGCTTTCTATTAAAAATTCATCGCAAACTGTCTCAGGAGCACAGTGCTCAGTAGGGCCATGCGGGTGTCTGGATCTATTTTGTAGTTAAGGGAAGGGGATCTGAGAGCAGCATGCAGGGAGGGAGCGTGCTATTCATTCATAAATCAAACAACAGATGCTGGGTCCAATGGGGTGCATGATGGCGACAATTTTTAACCCCTGCGTGTCACCACCAAAACAGGCTCTCAGGAGGCAATTATGGGTGCTGCAGTCAGAGGCTCCTGCGGGATGGAAGCTGCGACACTCAGGGGAAGAAATATGGGGAAACCTGGGGGAGAAAAGGCAGTCTCTGGCCCAGACATAATTCACTGGGAAGCCTGTGCTTGGGCGAGGGACCAACTGTGAGACTGTCCTGTTGACGACTCTAGCACGGCTGCACCAGGCTCTGCTGGGTGGCCAGTATGCCCTGGGGTCGGGTGATACACACAGAGGAGCGGGGAAAGCCCATCTCAGCACCTGCTCCCAAGGCCAGAGCTGCAATTTGACACGAAAACTTGAGCCAGGACATCCATTAACCCCGTGGGAGCCACAGCTGCCCAGTTCAACCTTGCTGTCTGCATAAGCAGCCCTGGCGCCCGGTGTCCAGAATCCGTGCTTGGAGCAGCCAGAAGAGGAGGAAGACTCTAGCAAGAGTTTTGGATCCTGGCATGAAATGCCATCACCCGAGAAAATCAACATGAAATTCCCACCTGGTTGCTTGGGGCCAGGTTTCATTCACCATTTGAAGAACTAGAAAGGCCACTGTCAGAGGAGTGGTTGCTGACTCTCCACAGCTTTGGGGCTTGCCTGTCCACCCGTTTCTCCCCATTTTTATACCAGTGCATTGTATACGAGTCCTTATTAACAACAGCATCCCCAGGAAGACCCTCCACACATGCGCGCACCCATATACACATCCTTGGCCACTCAGGAACCAGAGTGGCGACCCCCAAGTGCTTGCACTGGGGTGAATCACGAACGATGCTGCTGCTGTTGGGGTATTATCAACTCTATAAACAGCATGTGACAAGAGTCAGGACGCACCACTCCCCTTGCACCAGCCTTTTGCGGGCACCCTGCGCTCTGTGCGTAGCACAAATACTCAAGCTTGTGCAGCACTGACAGGATGGGATGGGATTTTCAAAAGCTGCAAAGTGACTTAGGAGCACAAGTGCTATTGACGTGAATCATGCGGTTCTGAAGTCACGAAAGTGCCATTCTTCATTGTTCAGGACCGCGATTCTCCTCTCCTCACAACGGCAACAATTAAGAGCATGTTCAGGGCTTACATCCTCTGTGCTATTGATAGCACGGCTGAGCTTTTTGGAGCGTGGGTCCCATCTGCCACTTCCACTCCTTTTTAAAAGATCCTAATGACTGTCAGATCCTTTTAGTTCTTAATTAATTTCAGAGTTCAACTGCAAATAGGAAACAAGGCAGCTTTTGCCCTTACGCATATGAATATTACTGTTCCATTTAATGTGGTTACTGCTGGAATGCTGTTATTCATTCCTGCCTGCAATAAAAGCCACATGTTTTTAAAACTTTGCACTTGAAAAAACTTTTAGGAAAGAAATCAAGTATGTTTTGTATGCATGGCATGAGATAAAAACTAGTCATAAATATTCAAAGAACAGTTAGAGCTTTATGCTTGATTTAAACAAGTGAACAGAGAAATACGATGGTTGAAGTAAGCGGAGAATGAAAGCCCGATGTTCCTTTAAGAATGCGCTTATGCAGAGAAAAATAACTATTCATGCAAAGGTTACGGAGCACCTAAGGACATCCCTTCTTCTCCAAAAATGCCGAAAGGTGTATAACAACTGGAAACACAGGGCTTTATTCAGAGCTATTAAAGTTCAGGGGAGTTTCTCTCTCTTTGTGGGTTTCTGATGAGTTTAGAGGGGCGCGATGCCTCATGTCAGACCCTATGGGGAATGAGGACTCCGTGGTGGCCGTTCGCCACTTTGGAAGGCAGATGGCTGAAGTCCTGCTGAGCATTTCGCAGGGCACCTGGGATGCCTGCGCAGACCTTCCTTGGAGCCTGGGAAGCCCAAACCAGGAGAAGAGGGGTCGAACTCCAGGCCCCAAGCACTACCCGTGCTGTGGCCGTGGCCTTGCACAGGGCCCCAGGTGCCGCTGGAGCTCAGGGCGGTGCTGAGCCCTTCAAAACCCAAAATGTGACACAGGGAGAAATAAAAAAAATTCCAAAGGAAAGAAAAAGGGGAAATGTCTGGATGGCGGAAAGAGGAACCGAAAGGCACATGACGACAAGAAAAGTACAATGGGGTTGATGCAAAAAGCACAGTATGATTTCTAAGCTCGAGGAGAGGTGCTCGGAGGATTTCCTGTCACGGAAGGGTACTGGGGGCTGGGGCGCTGGCGGCTCCACACTCGTGCAGCTGCAGCAGCACAGGGAAACCCTGCTGCACGTGCCAGGCAAAGCAGTCCTCCTGCTGCAGGAGGCTGCACAAAACACAAACAGGCTGCAGGAAGCACTTTCTTGGCTTAGAAAATAGCCATGCATTGGCAGAACTGCCCCATCACTCGTTCCCATCCATGGTGGGGAGGGTGACCAACCTCGTATACCCGTGCAGTGGCTAAACATGTAACAGTGTTTCCCAAAGAACATTTTTCAGTGCTGCTCCCATGAGTCTGGCCCAAAATGTCGCTGTGATGCTGGGTATCAAACGACTGCACAGTGCTCCCATGCTGTGCTGAGATTTGCACGTGCAGCAGGTGCCTGCAGAGAGCCTCTTGGGAAGGGTCATTTGTCCACACACCAAAGCAGCGGCCAGGCTATGTGCTTGAATCCTGGCCAGGTGAAGTGTACACACAGTCCTGAGCAACACTGCACTGTACTCTAGCTGCTGGAGCCATACATTTGGGGAAGTCAAATGTGAACAGAGAAAAAGTGAATGCTGGGAAGTGTTCACATTCCCCCCCTCTCCCCTACATCACTGCAAAAGGCACCAGGCTGTTAGCAAATCATCTCCATAGATTTAGCTGTTGCCACTTCAGGGCTGCAATGGAAATACCCCTTGGAAGTTGGGGCAGAAATGGGTGCTCGTCTGCCCAGGGAGGGCAGGAGGGGGCTGGCAGCAGCTTGTGGCTGGCACTGGCACCAGCTGAAACTCCAATTTCCCTTTTGGTTGAGGTCTAATAGACCATCTTAGTGCCACGACTCAACAAAACCGGTTTTATAGGCAAGTGCAAACACACCATAACCATTTAACTTCTCTGCAGGACATCAGCATTGCAAAGGGAACCCACCCTGCTCACCCCAAGGACACCTCGCTGACTCAAGAGCCCTTTAACCAGGCTGACAGACTGGCTTTCCATGGTGGCCTTATGCATCATTAACAATTTGCTCCGAAGAGCATGATGGGGTCTTGCCATCTCACACTGGCTGACCACAGGGCAGCAGAGATGCCCTGGAGCAGCTTTGCTAAATCTCCAAAGCCCTGCCTGGAATATCCTCATGCTGAAGACAGACAGTCCTCCCCGAACCTCAGCCCGTGATGTCTTGCTAGGAGAGCCACTGGCACACTGTGGTGACACCTCCTGCCCTCCTGCCGCAGCCCGTCTTCTTCCTCCCATCTTCTCTCCAATGGTGAATCACCCCACTTCTTCCGCCTGGGTTGGGCAGAGCCCCAGTGGAAGCAGAGCCAGCAGCCTGGGAGGGAGGCACATCACAGGACGTGCTTTATAAATACGTGGTTTGTCAGCTGGCCTAATCCACGAGCTTTCATCCACACGAGGGTTTTTCTCACCTGTCTGCAGGCAGATGAGTTTGCAGAGCAGTGTAAGTGCAGGGTGGTGGTTGTTCTCCAGCAAGACAACCATCTGGAAAAGCCCCCCAAACTGATATTTAAGGGCACAGGTGAGGGGACAGAAAGCACAGTACAGCTTGCAGCAAAGGAGCCCAAAGAAGCTGCAATGTAGGCACCAAGCAGCATCACATACGGCTGGAGGAACACGAACATGGAGGTGGCAGCACATATCTCCAGCCTGTTGCAATACTGCTTGGATGGAGCACAAGCAAACAGCCAGCAGTGGCTGCCTGCTCAGCCCTGTGGGCAGCTCCCAGATCTCTGCATTCAGTCATCGCCCCAGGTCCACCTTGTGTGGGTTGCAACTCAAGCAGCTTGCCCAGAATCCTCGAATTTCTGGGGACCAGTTTGTACTGGCAAGGTCTTCTCCCCCAGACTGACACCAAGGGGTCTGTCCCACTCCAAAACTCGCACTGGAGAGTAAACTTGCCTCTGGGGACGCGTCAAAGCACCCGAGGAGGTGCTGTGTGTACTCAGAGTCAAACCCCTCTCAATGGGACTCAGCAGTCATTCCCTGAGGATCACACCAGTTACAAATTAAGCCATGAAATCACTGGCAAACACAGCTCATTAACTCTACCTTATAGCTCAAGGCAGATGATACAAATGAGGTTCACGCTGGCTTGTAGCCCTTTTGCAATGCCAGTGCCGTGACTGTACCCTGGACATTTCTGTCAATGCAACACATTGGCCTTTTTTTCACAAAAAACAAGGTCCCAGGCAAGGACCAGCTTTTCCTGTACAAATTATTTATCGTTCCCATGGGATCTATCCCTGATTTCTGCCATATCCACCAGACTCCATGGCAATCTGCAGAACAAACAACGAAAGTTCTCCACCAGTGACACAGAGCAACCTCAAACTCTGCTGTCAATGACCAATCTACGGCAAAGTAATTCTGAGAAAACTGGCCTGTGGTTCCAGCTGAAAATTGTCCTTCAGGCCCGCACCATTTTTTCCAGGCTGTTTTGCTTTTTGCAATTATTCACTAGTTTCACTTCTATGAATAACTCTGGGCAATGCATTATCACCACTATGTCATAGCAGAGCTGCGGTCAGGCAGCTTTGACTAGATGGGGTCTGGGTAACGTTGCTTCTGCTCCTTCCTCGGATTATTTTTTCCGGTGCAAACGTTCTCTTTTCGTATTTGTCATTCCATAAAGACTCACATTGGCATCCCTGACCGGTAAGTCTGATAGTTGTAGAATGGCTGCAGAAAACAAGCCCCAAAGAGGGCTCAGATTGCGAATTCACCCTGCATTTCAGCATCCACATAGGCACAGAACAAATCCTCCCTGACTTGAAGGAATTAGTCACAGGCTAATAACTATGCAGAAAGTACTTTTCTGGTTTCTGGCTATGAACTCAGACAAATCAAATGCAATGTTATTTAGAGTACGTTGTTAAGTCACTGCTGCTCATCCATCTCCAGCAGCCTGGGAAGGGAACCGCGCCTGCCTGCTCCCTCCAACCCCCCAGCCCTGCGCGCCTCACACTGCATGAGCTCATTTTTGCAGAAGTTTCTTATAAAAGTTTGTATGCAAACAGGAGGTGCCTGTCTGCCTGGGTCAGCTGTCTGACACCACCAGCAGGCTCCCACCCCAGCCGAGGCTGTGGGCTGGGAAGTGAAGTGGTTCAGCAGCAGGTTAGGGCTGGAGCCGAGAGAAATGGAGAACTTGTCCAGACAACATGGTAGTGGCTTTCAGTCTAGCATGAGCAGCCAGCTCTGCGGGGAGAGTGGGGATCTTATCTGTGAAACGCAACCTCAGCTGTTTCCTCGGGTCTGAGCCGTTCTGCGTCTGGCTGAAGAGACTGCATGAACCTCCAAAACTAGAAGAGCTCATGTGGTTTTGGAGAAGATTTTTACATTTTCTCCTAAAACTGAACAGAGGACCCTCACTGGCAGGAAGCATAGGCTCCAGGAGAAGGCATTGGCGGGGGAAGCAAGATGTCTGGGTTCAATTCACAGCTCCACCGCAGCCTTCCCCAAGGACTCTGGACAAGTTGCTCATGGGCTCCGGCAAGTGCTTCAGTTCCCCCATCTGCAGAGCAGTGATAACAGCGCTTCTTCCAGCCTCAGCAACCCCCAGCACCACAACCTGCCCTGCACTGCAGCCCCAGTGCCATGTGCGCATCCCATATCTGGCATCGAGGAGCCCCTGGTTTCCATCAGGCCCCCGGGCATGATGTTCCTTCAAGGAAAATACTGCAAGCCCTGGCAGGCTCACATTCTTGACATTTCAATCCACTGTGCCGATAAAACACGCACATATATGAGCCAATACTGCCAACAGCGAGCACTGTGGACTTCCATTTATGTCAGTGGGACTGGATTTTCACAAGATTGGGTCTTTTGGTCTCTCAGCAGCCACGATTTGCTTTGCTCTACCACTGAAATGCAGCCACAGCAGTGAAACCGCAGCAGCAGTGAGATGGCTGGTGACAGGTGGTGGGACGTCCATTCAAAGACTGGGGAGACAAACTGTGAATTCCCCATCTCAGGAGCATATGCTGATGCCCCTGCTCTTGTCAGATGATGAGGGTATTTCATCTCCTCCGACACAGGGTGGGACAGTGAGTGACACCAACTGCCCGAGCAGTGATTTCTGCAGGGTGCCAGTTTAAATAGTGCTTGCTGACTGTCAGGGCAGAAAGAGGTTTGAAATGAATGAAAAATAGCTACCTTAAGGGCTTGGCTAGTATCCCTCCTACACCAAAGTGCATGTTAATTCAGGAGAAATCCCAGCACTGCCTTTCCCATTCAACCCCTCCTGCAAAGTGGCATCCAGGATGGAGGTGCCAGGGGCCAGCATTGTAGGCCACCTGCTTGTCCCACCACAGACCCAAACCTTCAGTGTTGTGGTTCTGAGTCCATCCCACCATCACAGACTAAAACTTTTCTGAGGGCTCCCTTCTTCAATGTTGACCAAACCTACTTGTTTTCTGCCCAGCCTGGTCCAACTGTGGCATGTGGAGCCATGTTTCTCAAGGCTACCAGCCCTGCTGGCCTGTAAGGGCTGGGCAAATCAAACCCTCCCTGAGAGCAAATCACAGGCAAGGCAGAGGCTGCCCGTGCGCTTGTTGACTGAGCTCCTAACATGGCCGAACCCAATGGGACCCACTCGTGCAGCTCCGTCACAACAAATCCCACCTCTCCCTGTGCGCATGAGAGGTTCCCACTGCCCCAGCGGAGCACACCTGGGAGGAGAGGGAAGCCCCGGGGAAGGCCAGAGCCGTGCATCATCCCTGGAAGCAGTGCTGGCAAAACCTCCTGCAGGAGAGGGAGCGAGCAATGACATTGCTGGAAGCCAAGGGCTCTGCAAGATTGCTGCATGAGGGATGCATGTGGTCTCTGCACAAAAACCTAATCCCCTTCTAATAATTTGAACAGCATTTTTGCATTTTAATAATAACCTATAATGTTGTCTCAGAATAAATTAAGGTGAACTCTGGCATCACAGCAGGAATGAGCCCCTGCAATGATAGTAGAAAAATGTATGTTAGTGGGTTTCAGCTAGCACAGCTTGATCTTGAAAAAGTTAACCGAATTGGGGGCTGACCAGGAACTATTTCATTTGTATCTACTACCCCACTGACCTCCGTTATCTGAGGTAGGAAGGCAATGGGGAGAGCTGCAGGATGGAAGGACTCAGGATTGAACCGCACCGGTCTGGCTCCCAGGCAACACCTTAGTGCACATTGAAGTCTCCCAGACATGCTCTCTCTCTCCTTTATGTCATGAAACACCTCTGCGATCCTGACACCAAACTCAACAGACCAAAAGTGCCCAAAACTACATGAGAAAGCAAGTGACGATGGATTTCAGCCACCCCAGTGCCTGCAAGAGCAGTTTAAGCCCCTGCTTATGATCTCAGGGACTGCTGCACTCAGCTATGCGAGGCGAGAGCCAGGAAAGCAAAGCTAACAAGGACCAGAACCATGACACTTTGGAAAAAACAAGGGAAGTGAAGCTCTGTGGCCAGCTCAAGGTGCAAAAGCAAATGCACAGCACTAATGTGGAGCAAATTAGGGGCTGACGTGCTTTGCCACTTAGAGGCCCCTATTAGCTGCAGAGGTAAAGGATAGTTTAAAGCACATGCACAGGATTTTTAATGATAGCGTAACTCTAAAGGTTCGAGGGTGTAAGAGGCTTTGATGTGGGGACACAGACACCTCCAGGGCAGGCAGAAGGGAACGGTGCAAGATGAATCCTCACAGCTGGCGCCTCACAGGGGACCCAGCCCCAGTGGCACCAGGGCCAAGAAGCCGGTGGGTGTCCTGCCACTGGGCTCAGGGACAAGGAACCAGGGCTGGGGTTGCTGCTCCCCAGCCTGGCAGTTGTGCTGAGTTTATGGAAAAAGTGGTGGGCTCTCTCATTCAGTGAGATTTTCCAAACCGACCCAGGGCTAATAAAAGGAGGTGTTTAATTATAGGGTTCAGTGTAATTGGGCACAAAAGTGGCCAGTAAAATGCTGCCATGGTACAAAGGAGCTGCAGAACAAGGGCTTAATCTTGGAACAGAACATCTGATTTATTCTTTACATTCTCTGGCCTGCGCTTTCTCTCTCTCCTAATGAGGGAAAATGGCACAGACTTTCACAAATCCCTGCTAAGTAGTTTATTCCTGACTTCAAGTCACTGAAACCATGGCATTGTGCTCTATCCCGAAATTATCTCTATGCATGTGCTTTGAGTTTAAAGGGAATGGCACAGCCCTTGTCTGGTGTTTGGTCTGCCAGGCTGTGAAAAAATGGCCTCTGCAGCTTTTTCGTGCACCTCAATGTGTCTCCCCGCTCCCAGCCTGAGCTGCTGCCCCAGAGCAAGCTCGAGCATCTACCTGCAATTCTCATGCACTTGCCTTTGCTGAAGACGAGACATCCCCATTGCACCGATAAATGATCTCCCATGTCTCCCTGCAGCAGCACAAGTCAGAAATCAGTGTTCGGGTGAGACGGGCTGATTCCGTGGACGTCAAGGCATGTGCAAATAATTTCACTCAAATGGTCCTATTAACTCCAGCAGAGCCATGGGCTCATGAACAGGCAGATGGTACTGGGACACGCAAAGTGTCCGAACAGGAATGGAAGCAGGCAACTCTAGAAGTAGTTTTCAATATTTCTAATGAGTGCAGCTTCCTCCCCAGCTTCTTGGCTCCTTATCGGGAAAGAAATCAAGCTACAGCTGGGGATAGTCCTGTAACAACCACACTACCGGCAGCAGGCTGGACGGGAGGTGTGCACAGGCTGCTTTTCTCCTCAGAAAACACGCCTCTCCCAGGAATAACCCACGTGCTTGCTCCAGAGATCAGAAAGCAAATGCTTCAGTTGCTTGCTGAAGTTTCCTCCAAAAAACTCCCCTTCATTACAAAGTTACCATTGATGCATGAACCTTTGCAAGCTCAAACCACAAACAAAGCTCCATTTAACCAACACCCATTTAACAGACACACTAAAACCCTTGCTGTTGGCTCCGTGCTGAGATGCCAGGGCTGCACTCGGAGCCTGGCAGGAAGCCTCCAGCAAAGCCCAGCCAAGGTTTGATGTATCTGAAGTGACCGACTCACTCTGCAGTGCAACCACGGGCATCACCATGCTCTCCACAGGCGTGTGGAGAGTTTGCGACACCCTGAGTCTGTCCGCCTGCCACCATGCCAGACCGAGCCCTGGCCAGAGACCAGGAGGCACAGAGGGTGCGAGAAGCCAGGGCAGACTTTGGTCCAGGGCTGTGCTGCTAACATCATTCCGACCATTTTGTTTTGATTTTTTAGAAGCTATTTTAACAAAAACCATGCTGCGTTGTGAAATCACATCCCAATATAGTAGACAAACACACACACACACAGCGACCAAAAAAAAGCAGCCCCAGAACCCTAAATCCCAGGATTACTAGCAGAAACAACCCTTCGAAGGTACCTCCTCTCAGCCCCCCCATTCCTGCAGTGTGAACACCCCCAGACCAGGCTCTGGCAGGTGTGCGGCTTCCCCCAACACCCGAACCGCACTGGCAGTTCGTGGTTACAGGGTCAAACCCTGACACCATGTGAGGCTGAGACCTGAGCAGGCACGGTGGGTACCTAGCGGGTGGGCTGGGGCCGCATGGCCAGGGCTGCTGGACGGTGGCTGTTTGGGTAGCTGTGAACACATCCCTCGCTGCCACGAGCCCAATGCCCTGTGTCACAACTACAAAGCTGTCGGCACGTTGGGGACACAAATCCCTCCTGGGCCACTTCTCCCCGGGGAGATAGGACAACGCAGGGTGCCTGGAGGTCCCTTCCCAGCCCTCATCTCCCCAGATGGAAATATGGACCCAGGAGCCTCTTTCTCCAGCCTTTCACATCCCTCCTGTCCAGGGTCCGGCCATCCAAGAGACAAAGGTCAGGCCTCCTATAGGGCCCTCCTTCACAACAGAGACTGTTGAAAAAAGCACTTTTTTCAATGTCTCCCTTCCTAACTCAGACCTTCTTTTTCTTAAAAAAAAAAAAAAAAACCTGCCTTTTCCTATTTTGGTTGTTTTTATATTTTATTTTACAATAGCTTGAGTAATATGTTCCTCATGTTCCAAAGGCACTTGCTTCTTCCAGTGGGAATGGAAAATCATTGTTTCTTTTTATTTTCCCTTTTCTTCTTCTTTTCATTATGTTTATGTTATGGAAAATACCCCCAGATTGCAGACATGTTGACTGTCCCACTTTCTTGAAAAAAAAATAAAAATTAAAGCATTTTTAGAAAGGGAAGAGCTGAGGAGAAGGAGGAGGATGCAGTTGAAGGCTGTGCCCAGCACCCCGGGGACTCACGTGTGGGTCCCACTCCTGGTGCAGACCATGGCTGCAGCCAGCTTTGGTGTTGATTTAGACTGTCAGTGTACTGCAGCATCATCAGGGTCTGTGCAGAACCCAGTGTGCTGGGGCTGCATCCTGCCTGCTGCTCTCGCACAGGTAAATCGGAGCAATTAACAGCCTGAGTGATTCCTGGCTCATCTGCTGTGTGTCCAGCTGGGTCCTCCTGTGCCTTGCACTATCACAGAGAAGGTTTTCTTCTTTTTTCATGGAAAAATGCAAAATGTTTCCCTTCCTTGAACCCCAGTGCAACCTTGATCACAGAAGCCAGGGATGGGGTAGGCATGGTCAGGATGAACATTAATTAAATGCCAAATTAGATAGAAGAGGCCAATGGGAGAGTCCCCAGGTGTTCAGGCACACTGTAACCATGAAAAAGCCTCTCTAAACATTTGGATGTCCCTTCTGTCACCTGTGCACAAGTGCATGATCAATCTAACATGTGGAACCAGTGCACTTTGCAAATAAATAAACAAACCTCAGCTGAGCAAAATTGCACCTGCAACCTTTGCTGCTGAATCTGGCCCAGGAGATGTGCCTGCCTCGACACAGCACTGGTGCTCAGGGGGCAACAGGGCCCTTGCCAGGGACGTTCCTGCGCCCGTTTTACTAGCCCGGCACACCACGCTGCCTCTTGGCAGAGCCAGGAGCAAATGAACTGGTTCCATCCACTTGCAGCTCTGCACCAGGGACACCCCAGGCACCCTGCCAGCATGCAGCGTCATGGCTGGCACCCTTTCCCCTGGGATTCAAACCTCACTGCCCCAGAAGAGCTTCTCAAGGGAAGATGCCTAATTTTGCAGACTGGGTTAGACCCCAATCCTTCAATGACAGAAATGCTTAAGCACATAAACATTTACAGCTATGAGGAATAGCTGCTTCCTGGCAGGGGTTCACCATTGGCACTGCATCGTCATGCTGACCCATGCACAGTGCTGCCCCACAGGGATGCACCAACCGCTCACTGGGTCCATCCTTAGTGCACCATGAGGGCACCGGCAAGGGCAGGGCAACACCAAGCCCTGCCTGCACCTGTGGGTGCTCTGCACCATGGATGCCTGGGGTTATAACGGACACCCCATTTCTGGAGATGAGGCCCATTTCTGGAGTTCAGCGAGGAGCTATGGCTGCCCTGGCTCATCTCAGAGGCTTCTGAGGAGGGGTCTCGGAGCCCTACATGGGAGCTGGGTGCAGGCAGAAGAGCTGGGTGCTCTCCAGCCCCCGCCTTGCCATGCACCCATCCCCAGCTGCTCCCAGGCCACTTCTGAGAGGGGCCTCGCTGTCCCCACCAGCCAGGAAACCACTTCCGCTGCTGGCACAGCAGCTGCTGCGATCAGAGTGCCCTGCACCAGCCCTGGGCACGGCCAGGTGTCCGCCTGGCAAGGGCTGGGCAGACCCTGGAAAGCAAAGGGCAGAAGCAGAAATAGGGTGGAAGCAGGGGTAAGTTTTTCTGGACGAGGCACAGTTGCACCAGCAACAGGGCTTCAGGTTGGAGGACGATTTGCACTTGCAACCAAAAAGGCTGAAGTGTCTGTAGTGCTTCCCCATGCTCCAGCAAACATTAATAGCCTGTGCATAAGCTGGGGGGGGCATACCACATTTACAGCAAGGTTTTGCTCCTTTTTCCTTCCATCCAGCACCGCTACCCCAGGGTGCTGCTGTCAGCACCCACGAGCCGGGCACATCTGAAGCTCTCCCCTCGCACCAGTGCAGGGCACATCCCCACCCTGAAAATAATCCCTTCCCTCACCTCCCCACTCCCTCACTGCCTTTCTCTGCAATGGTCCATCACGAATCACAGTCCAGCAAAACACTCAGCTGCAGTTCTAAAGCTGCATAAGCAGGCACCAGCCAGTGGCGCAGTGTCCCACCTTGTCCCACACTCACCACAGCCAAGGTCCGCAGAGACCCTGCTGCACACAGCATGTATTAGCATGGATCAGTCTGGTTATACCAGCGACAGGGCAAGGCTAGTGGTTTTTTGGACAAGAATTAAAGCTAAATCTCTTTAAAACCAACTAGAAAGCCTTGAAAGAACATTTGCTCTAGCATCCAGCAAAATTTCCATGGGAAGCCACTGCAGAGCAGCACTTGCCCTGCTCCATTTGCTTTCAGTACTGGTGTTTGCTTTCTGCACAGGACAGGAAATGTTGGGTGAAATTGGTGTGAGCTCTAAAAAGAAATAAACACACCAAGAAACCCTGAGCAAACTGGTGACCAGGCTTCAAAGGGACTTCTGTGTGCAGGCTGCTGGGACTCCAGGATGAAGGGTCTGGAGTGCTGATTCAGCCTGAGCCTCTGCGCCTGTTCCATCCCTGGCACGTCAGGGATAAAGCACTGAAGTAAACGAAAATAAAACTACCCCCCTGAGAAGTGCTTTGTGCCAGGATGACCGGATGGCAGTGGTCAGGTTGGGTGCTTCAGGAAACCACAGGGGCACTGTTCAGCCTTCTGGATCCAGCTCCACTTGCATGGCAGCTCAGTGCATGAGAGACCATTTTCAGTGGGTCACAGCTAACAAACATTACTCCAGCAATGACGTTTCTTCCCACGCTGGACATACCCATGAGAAAAATTGAGTGCGAACGCACCATGCAAGAGAAGGAAGAGGAAATGTGAACCCGCAGGGCTGAGCCCCACACCCTCCTCAGGGATGTCCCGCCAGGCAGGCGCTGGGGACGTACTGGCAGGTTTTTCAGTGTTCTCCCTTCTGTTGATCAGCCTCATTTGGGGAGTATTTATGTTGTGGCCCGTGGCTCGGGCTCGTTGCTTTGGATGGGAAGTCACATTCTTGCTCCTAATGCCAACCATGTGTGGATCTAAGCCTGCAAGCACACAGCTCATTCTTTGTTTCCCAAACTGTGCGCGGCCAAAACAGTGGACCACAAACACTAACGACATATCGGAGAAGATCAAGTCTAAGAAATCATCATGAATTAAAGTGCTCAGCAAATGGAAGCGCCACTGTCTCTCCACCACTATTAGATCATAACAAGGTGATGAGAGACAATGGGTTTATATTTATTCCCCCCCTCCAAAACACACACACACAGAAATATATTGTTAAAAAAAAAAAAAGACATGCCACGAGTCAGCAGGGTGCCCTTGGAAAAGGCAAAGCCACTGACAGTCAATCAGGAGTTAGCAAGCTCCACGTGCACAAGCCTTCCCGAGGTGGGGAGGTTGAATGGAGATGAAACAGACTTCGTGGCCATGTACTGCAGCGCACCAGGCCCCTGGCACATGTGTGAGCACGTGTGCAGGGGCCGGGGTGGCACAGCGAAGCACTCAGGCTCCCCCACCCTCTGCCCATGGGGAGCTGGGGGGGCCCCGAGCCATGGTTTGTGCAGGAACAGGTGGGTGGTGGGCGAGAGCAGGCTCCAGCTGAGTTGTGATCATAGGAGAGCTCATGGGTGTGCAATGCTCATGGGCGTGCAGCATCCCTGTCTAGATAGCCAGCATCACTCCAACACTGCCCCAGTGCACCCTAAATCACCAGCTCTCTCTACCCAAAATCCCCACCAGCTTTCCTCAGCACTCAAAGCTAAAGCATAGTGCTGAGACCCAAGAATTCCACCCATTATAAATTAGTGTAGCACCAAAACACATACCAGTGTGCTGGCCTGTGAAGCATCCCTCCCCTCCCCAGCACACAGGTTTTGTGCCTTCTCCCATCTGCAGACACAGGCAATGCTCACCTCTGCGTCCAGCCATGGGCAGGCACACTCTGTGTGCTCATGCCTCCCACCAGCGCTCAAATCCAGCACCCAGTTGCTGCAGACCTCCAGTGCGACACACTGTCATCATGCTGGGGAGAGCCACGGTTGCCCATATGGTATAAAAAAAAAAACCAAACACCTTGAATGCTGCAGGATGAGACAAAGCACCTGCATTTAGGGAAACTCAACAGCAAAGCTCGCTGCTACCACTACCTGTGGAGAGGGTTACATGGCACCCACTCATGCCAGCAGCATTGCCCACAGCATGGTGAGGCAGGAGAAGGAAAAACTGCTGGAAATGTTGCCAGGGTTATAGTTTTCTGTGGTTAGGAAGAAACACAACAATCCATTAAAAGGCAGTTTGCCGAGCAGGAATCCTGAGGTGGCAGGTTACGGGAAGGTTGAAAAAAGAAACCTCTGCCTGGGGATAGCCGGGGACATCGCCTCCCCCAAGCACACAAGGCAAGCCGGTCTTTTCATAAAAACATGCCCAGTGCCTGAAGGAAAGACAAGAACAAAAGCGGTGCTAGAAGGAGCAGCAGACCTGCTGCGCCCGGCTCTGCCGAGAGATGGAGAGGGGCAGGTGTGGGGCCGCATGGGGCCTGGGGCCACGGGAAAGGCACCGGGCAAGGCTGCGCCTCGAGGGCACAGTGACTGCAGCCGGGCACCGGGGCGGTTTCTCCTGGCCCCGGGACGCACCAGCCCTGGCGCACGCCTGCAGCCCGAGATCACAGCCACTGAAGCCAGTCGTTGTGAAACCTCTAACTAACCTGTGCTCATGGGCTCCCTGGGGCTGCTTGAAATGTGTGGATGGCACCAATCTTCCACAGAAGAAATAATAACCTCCGGCTACACTGGGGCAGTTGGCATCACCTGGTTTCAGAAGCCAAAGGCGACCAGCACTGAGGCCCCTGCAGCTGCAGGGTTTCCTCCCACCCCTCTCCAGCAGCAGGAAAGTGGGCAGAGCTCCTGCTGGCACATGTCTAGCGACAGAAGTCAATTTGTCCATCCAAGCCACTGCACTACAGGGATGGGGTGGATGTCCCATGGAACAGCAGCTCATTTCTTCCCTTTTGGGATGGACAATTTTCTCAGTGGGATTTCAGAAAGCCTGTTAAGACCCCAGCAAGGCTTCCCTGCATGGGGCTGCAACGCTGCTCCCTTCGCTGGGGACAGACCAGCTCCACAGGGAGCCTGCATGTCCCCATGCTCCCCCATTTGGGCAGAACGACCACTGTTCATTAGGCTAATGAGGCCACAAAAGGCCAGCAGGGATCCACGCACTTTCAGGGACCGCTTGCTCCCTTTTGCAGAGCAGGGAGAAAGGTATGGAGGGAAGAGGAAATTTGCCAAGAGCAACACAAGGCAAGGACAGGGAGATCCAAAGAGAAGTGGCAAAGCAGGGAATAAAACCCCAAGATCAATAGCAGCTCCTTCAGAGCAGTGCTAAGCACTGCATCAGACAGACAGTGCTAAGATTGTCCCTAAGTTAGTGCATTTGCAAAATAAACAACAAAAATCCCTCCTTTGATGTCTGGACTGAGACTCAGTGCCTCCTGTTCGAGGGCACATGGCCACTTTAAGAAAGCAGTGGGGAGAGGGCAGCTGCCCACAAGGGCACCAACACAAGGGAGAGAGGCAAAAATGATATAGCGAGGTTTTGTTGTTTTCACTGGGAAGCATGGATGGACAGTGCTGGTTCACGAGCTGCTCCCTCGTGCTTTTAAACTTACAAAAGCAAAGGGAAAACATGAAGCGTTGGCGCTCTGAGCTCCAGAGACAAGAAGATGCTCACCTGGGCCTCTGCCAGCAAGCCTTCGCAGGGCTCACCCCAGTGCCAAGCACCTCACAACCCATGGCCAAGCTCCAGCAGCCCCGGGCTGCCCAGTGGGGCCCCACCATGATGTCAGCCATCACCAGAGATTTCCACGAACAAAGCCCTTTTCCACTGAAGCAGCAGCAGCAGCTGTTAAGAAACCAGAAGTCATATCTGAGGCCTTCCTGTCCTGATAGGCATCGCTAACGAAGGACTGACGTGACATTTGTGGCTCGATGACTTCACAGCAACCTGCTGCCACCAGGACGGCAGCTCCCAAGGTCCCAGGAGGGCACAGCCAGAGCCAGGAGCCAAGCCCAAAGGAGAGCATGGTGCTTCTCTGAAGAAGACGCAGTTATCTGTTCCTTGCAGCAGGAAGGATTGCAAAGCACGTCACAGCCCCGCAGCGCAGTGAGCTAGGGCTTGGCCAGGTCCCACGGGTGGCCCCAGCCGCTTGGGCAGGCACCAGACTTCAGCTGGAAGAGGAGACGGAGAGAGCGTCCCTGTTTCAGCCCAGCCTACCAGCAGCCTTGCACTTTCTGGCACGGCTGCAAGAGAAGCAGAGACAACCCACGGGCAAGTCTGGCACTGGTTTGCCAAGCAAAAATGGGGATTTTATATTTATTTATTTTTAACCAACAGCAGTATAAGGGACTGAGTCCGCTCTCGGTACAAGGAACATCAGCTGAACCACGTGTTGCTGACAGTTCTTCACCCCATGGAGCTGCTCTCCTCAGACCATCCTCCCTACAAAAATGGTGTTTATATCCAAAAAGCTATGGACTTGAGGCAAATTTATTTCAGGCCCCAACAGATCTTTTACTCAGATGCGAATATGAGCAGTCCCTCCGTGCTCCTTTGACTGGTGATTGGTGCAGCTCTCCCACGTGGCGTTTCTTCAGCCACCTCATTGGAGAGATAAAAAACTTTTTCAATAAAAAAAAAGTGTTTCCAGACTAACTAGTGAATACCTTTGGGATTTTTCGTTTCATTCCTTAAATGTTTGTGCAAAAAAACATCCATTTTCATGGATATGCCCAGAAAAGCAAACAAAAAATACGAATGCGGTTGAATCCAAAATATCCATGAGGAATTTAAATGAACATTCATGAATGTTTTGCAGTACTCACCCAAATCTAGCTGCGCACAAAGCTGCGCAGAAGACACACTGAGCTCCGCAAAGAAAACAAGGATTTCTTGTCCTAATACTAAACAAATGTTTTGCCATTTGGCCATATTCCATCCTTGGAGTAATCATTTAATTCTCCCCCATTTAATAAAAATTATGTCTGAAACAAAGATGTTTATTGCTTTTATGAGTTCCTATTTGTATGGAAATTGCATACAAGACGTGATATTTCAGTTTCTCACTCTCTTTTTATTTTTAAATGAGCAAGCCCAGTTAAACCCCGACATTTCTTCATCTGGCTTGTGGAGGCAGAAGTATAGATTAAAAAGAGCCATACAAATGTTTTTTATAATCTTCTCCTATTTCCTTGCCATGGGACTGCCTTTAATTAGCTCTATGGAGTACAAAGGACACATTTGTAATGCCACCATCCCTGAGCGGAGGGCATTACGACAAACATGGCTGTTTTGCCTGTTCTCCCCATCCTCCAGCACAGTGGTGGAGCGAGTCCGGATTTATACCCACATACCCCAAACCAGCTCTGGCTTCTTCTGCTCCCTGTCCATCACCCTCTGCTCAGAAGAAAATTCAAAGCCACTAGGTGCAGTGACATGAGTTGACACCATTGATCTGCCTCAAAAGCACACATCATATTTTGCATTCTCAAAAAAATAGGGCAAAATCTGGTCTATGGCTAATGCATTTCTGGTCATGCAGCTGGACAGCCCCACAGAATTACAGCCAGTTTTACTTTGCCTGTTAATTAGGGCTCGATTTAGGGTTGCCCTGCCCCGATCTGTTCGAGTTCAGTCCGACGCGCTGAGCCATTGCTCAGGTCCTAGGTCCTTACAGCCGTGATCAGCTCAAGCTTTTGCTTGTGCTCCTGAACTGCAGCTGCAAAACCAGGAAGGGAAAAGGCAACAGCTTGCAGAGCTCTGCCCAACTCATTAACAAGCACTGAGCTTCTTCCCAAAAAGGTCTCATCATACGCCTTGGAGCCGTGCTCCCCAGCAAGAGATGTGGGCAGCCCGAGGCCGACCTGGATTCCTCCTGCTTTTCACCTGCTTGCAGGCTTCAGAAACACGAACAAGCCAAATCACCTGGTTCATCCCGAGCAGTTCACCTGCAAAGTATTTATGTTCTCGTGAGCAGCATTCTGAAAGCATTGCAGCCACCGGCACGCAGTGAAGGGATGAGGACCAGCACACCACAGCCTTCATGATTTACAGGCCGTATCCTCCCCCTTCCTGAAGAAAGATCCATTTGTAACAAATCCTTCAGGGTGTCTCTGCGCTCTCACATGTGCACTACATGTCATAAAACACACAGTTGAAACAGAACCAGTGGCCTGAAAAATTGACACACAGCAGCAGTTTGCAAATCTGCTCCTCCCAGTGCCACACCTGGGAAAAGGTGCTGCTGGCTGGGAGCTGTGACCAAGGAGAAATTCAGAGAGAAGCAGTCACCTCAAGTGGGCAATGCACCTGTCCTGAGACAGACAGGAGATGCGAGACCATCGCATCCTGGGGTTTGCAGAGAGGCCATGGCAGTAAAACCAGGTTGAATAAATACATGGCCCAAGGAAATTACTTATTTAGTAAAGCACTATGTACAGTTGCTGTGTGTTTTCACATTTAGAGTTTTATATACAAGTAAACATATAAAAGTCTAAGCTTGAATGCAGCTCTAACCTCCCCATGAGCCCTTCTCCCCCTGCAAACCGGTTTCTCTTTAGAAGCAATTTCTTTACACTTCTACAGATTTTTACTCCCCCAACAGGGATAGCCTGTGCATAAGCTCACAACATCCAGCCTACGGCACCCAATGCCCAGGTAGCAACTTGGACAGTAGAAAAAATATCAAATAAGTCCCAGCACAATTCAGTCCTAACCCTCCGCAACCTCCACACTGACCCTTCCTGGCATGGCTGGCAATACAACCATGTGGGAAAAAGGGAGAAGAACTAACGGGAGGAAATCATGCACCAAACCTGGACAAGAGCAGCAATAGCCCAAAGCATTGCACACTCAACAGAAAACCCTGGTGAGGAGCAGTGAAAAATGTGCCAGCAAAGCTGCATCACAGCCTGCCGCTGGTTTGCTTCTTTGCAAAATAAATAAATAAATACAAAACCCAACCGCATTTCCTGCCACCGTGGGACAAAACAGCGCGATCTGTACTCACCGCGCAGGAAAGTAGAGGAGTAGGTGGTGAAGGAGTCAAAGATGCTGTTGGAAGCCATCCCCTTGTCCTGTAGTTTGGCTCCCCTTGAGGAGCTGAAGGCAGGCAGGAGGTGGAGGAGGGATGGAAGAGGCGGCAGCAAGGGGGAGGAAGAGGAAGACCCTGCTAGCGGCACAGGTAGCCTCTGGCTCACTCGTGGTTCTGTGGTCGGCTCAGCAGAGCCGCCAGCTCGGCATCCGCTGGGTGGGAGAACAGCGTCACCTGATCTGTCACGTCAACGGGCCCAGTGATATCTCTGTGGCTTCTGTTTTTTTTTTCTTTTTCTTTTTTTAATAATAATTTTATGGTTTGTATTTGTTGGTTCACGGAAGGCCCACAGAACTTGGACTTGCTGGTGAGTGACAGATGGAAGCAGAGCAGAGGAGCACCGAGACATTTTTCTTTAATTAATTATATACTTGCCTTAGAAGAAATGGAGGAGACTGTAGATTTCTAATAGGGTGATTGAAGTAATAGCCTATTTACATTCAGTGGTTTTCTCCTTTTAACTGCCTTTTCTCCCACATTCACCACTTGTTTGTATCACGACTTTTAGCTTTCTGACTTCCAGCCCTTGCAGACGATTGTTGGTACTGTGTGCTGAGACTGTTTCCATATGTGTAGATGGGTGGTTCTTCTTCACAGAGATTTTCTGTGAATTAGTATTAAGCAAAAATATGAAGCACATGCGAATAAACATCACTCTCTGCAGAGGAGGGACCCACCACCATCACTCAGGGAAAGGTGGGGAGGGCCAGTGAGTAGGAGGAGGAAGACAGAAAGAAGGCAGCAGCTCTGGCTGACCTGCTGCTTTGCCCAAATGACAGCAGCTGATTTTTATTATTATTATTTTAAGTAATAAAGATGATTCAGTAATACATCCACAGCAAACCTCCAGGAACACCTAAAAATGCAACAGGTCTCCCACTGGGGCATTCAGGGACAGGAAGAAACATTGTGTCTATGGCTCTCATGGGCAACCAATGCCAGCCAGAGGCTCAGCAGGGAACTTTGCTAAATCCCACCAAAATAGCTGTGTTTTCTCATATGTCAGGTTTTGTGAGGCAGGCAGGAGCAGCGGTGGTGTCCAGCAGGAGCCAAACTGCAGAAACACTGGCACTGAACAGGCACCCACACCTAGAACAAGAGCCATTATCGCTGCCTTGCCTGGGGCTATTGGGTTTTCTCACAGAAAATTACCATCATCACCCTTGGACAAGAATTTTCCCTAAATGGGAAGAAGGGAATGAGAAGATATTTGTCCTTTTCTTTTTCTCCCCTCCTAAGAAAAGGGAGCTCTTTGAAGAAGCAAAATAAATACAGACTAAACCTGAACGACCAAAATCTGCAGGCAAACAGGACCTAATGCAGGAGGTGCTCAGCACCAGGGCATGCGAGTATGATTTCAAAGTATTTACAGAGTGTGGCACTCATCAATTCTTGCCACTTGCTGCTGTCAGTCTCAGCTGAGTTTTTCACCCAATGGATATTGGCAATCAGACATATCAAGATGTTATTGGCCAAGACATTACAGATTTCTATAGCATTATTAGAGGTTGGGGAAAAAAGAGCTGCTCGTATTTACTGCGGCTGAAAACCAGCTTGTTTTCCGCTTTTAAGCAAAAACTGGGAAAAAAACTGTTTTCAGACTGGTGGAGGTGGCAAACATTGCGCAAATACCAGCACAAAAGGAAAAGAAAAAGCAACCCAGCCTGGAAAACACTCGATGTGAGCTCTGGCACTGCACAGAGCAGGGTCTGTGGTGTGGAACAGCATCACCTTTTCTCTGCTTGCCAGACACCCATCCGTGACCGCAGTTTCAGCCCTGGGATGTGAGCTGTGGCAATGAAGCCATTTCCACTGGAGCGGTGGTATTGCTCCCTCCAGATCCCCAGCAGCAGGGAGACACAGCCCCCAGTCCCCACCACAGTCCAGAGGGGAACAGGGTGACTCAGCCTGGCAGCACCCCCACTCACCACCCCTGCCTGGCTCAGCATCACAAGCCTCTTGCACTCACATGTATGTCCACTTGGGTGATATTCAGATTTTTCAGGCTTTTTTTGGATTTTGCATCTCCTTCCATACAGAAAAGGCATGGGAGTTTCAGCTCCTATCTGACTTAGATCCTGCTGGAGTCGATAGGGAGAAAAATCAAGATGAAGAGGAGGCAAAAGTGCTTTTAAGGTATCTGTCCCCTCCCCACCATTAGGTGCCAGATGGGAGCTATGATTCAGCTGCACTGATTTACATGCTGAGCATACATCCTACAGCTGTGCTAACTGAGGGAGGCTGTGGATGGCGCTTTTCTTCTCTGTCACCTTCCCACCGCCTCATTTTCCCTAAATCATGGCTGTACCAGCCCCACAGACATGGTACCAAGCCCCTTGGGCACAGCTAGGGCTTCCGGCCTTGGCCATTGTCCTCAGGTAATCCACAAAATCAGCCTCTGTCATAAAATTTCTTCTCAAGTCCATCTGAATCAGCACATTTTTTCCACAGCTGGGGCTTTAAATCTAAATGCTCTGATTTGCTCCTTTGGATGTAAAAGTTTATTATGTGGCCTACAAATTGATGGGTATTCCATGTGTTATCTATACATGGTACCTACACAGTGCTCACAGCATGTGTCAAGGAGAAGAACAATCAGCCTGGGCATCACGCTTCATTATATGCATTTATTTGCATCTAGGTGAGAGTAGTGAACATCGCAAACAACTTACTCTGCTTGTTCACTGGTAGTCATAGAAATCCAAAATTCCTCCCCAAAGCCCTAAGAGGGTCCAGAGCAATTTTAAAACAAAACCCACATTAAATTCTTGCCCTATTACGTCTGTTTACAAAATGGGTCCTTTTTGTTGTTGTTGTTAGCAATGTTACCACAGGAGCTGTGAAATGGAGCCAGAATGAGGTGAAATGCCCACCCCACAGAAAGCACGAAGGAATACAAAATGATCGAGGGAACCTTTGTTTTTAATCTGGTGGACACATTTTAAAAATAACTGATTAAAAGTTCTCGTGCAAATAATCGATCTTTCTGATGGTCCCCTCTATTCGGAGTCTAGTGCACAGCTCTCCCACATGGCCAGAGGATCGGCTTCAGATGGATTTGCTCCCTGCATATACAGGAATACCTCCATGCTGGCTAGAGGCAAGCAGGCGTGCTGCAAAGGATGATTATTTCCTGCCAGTAACAATATTGATAGAAAAAAATATCACACGGAGGTATTATCAGAATGTTGCTCACATCCTTTCAAAAAGGCTTGCGATTCAGGACTGAAAATTAACTGGAGGACTTGGGGTTTTTCTGGGCAGGGATTTGTTTTGTTCCTTCACTTCAGTTCAATATTTTAGCCCAGCCACCAGGGTTCAAAGTCGCTGCCCTGCCAGGGCTGCTTTGCCGAGACATGGCAACCCCAGGAGAGGGTCATTGCAGCCTGTGGCATCTGAGGATGTCTTCATCAAAATGTAGTAGATACCCCAAAGTCAAGGGAGCGATTCAGTCCTGGATTGGGAGGTTCATCTCCCCTGAGATGCCTCTGGAAGAACTGGACTCTGGCACTACCCAGAGAAATGAAGCAAGCCAGGCTGGAGACACCATCCCCAAACGTCTCCCTCTTGCTCTCACCACTCTGAAGGTCTGGATTTGCTTTCTGGACATTGCTGTGAATAAAGTTCAAATACAAAAAGCACCTGAGCCTTTACTGTCATGTTGTTGTGTCACCCTCACCCCACCCCAGGCAAATACAACCCCAGCTGTCCGGCAAGCCCAGCTGCAGCTGCCCCTTCCCAATCAAAGTGTGGGTACAGCAACCAGAGCCACTGCCCTCACCGCTACAAGCCTCAGAAACAAGGCATTTCTGGTTTAGCAAACCCAGTGTTCCTACCCTCAGCAAAGAGCTACTACTCAGAAAGAAATGACATTCACTGCTGCAAACAGGTTGTTGTAAGTGCATGCAGTTTTGTGCGCTCACTTGAAAGAGGGGCTTTATAGCGCATTGACTTCCTCTCCAGTGCAGCTAAAACCACAGCTGTCTGCAGCTGCCCGCCTGTCCCTGCACCACAAGTTCTTGCCTCTGGGAACAAATGGCATGGCCAAACTCTGCTCCCAGGGCTGCAGGCAGTGGGTCCAGCACCCGCTGCATGCACACATGCACATGCAACCTGAGCGCCAGCATCCAGATACTACGGAAAAGCAAGAATTCAGGGTGTTAGCACCTGCAAGTTTGGTCCATAGGGAAAGCCACTGCAGCACGCACAGTGCTTCCCAAACTCGGAGTCATTATTTACAAGGAAGGGATGTGGGATGGTGGTTTCACTTTATATGTGGGAAACTGAGGCACACGGCGATGGGGATTAAAACATCTACTCATTTGGGAAGACGACTGAAAGCAAATAAATCCATGCCCTTAACAGCGCACAGCTCTGCACATCTGCAATACATCGTATCATTTCGGCATGCTGCATTTTAGCCAAACCACCTGTCAGTGTCTCACCCCGATGTCTTGAAACCACGGTGCAGCCCGTGACCCACTCCGGTGCCCTGGCTGATGGCCGTGCCCAGCCAAGCCCGGCCAGGGCAGGACTCACTCACCTGAGCCACTAGCCCTGATGGCACATCCCTGCCCCAGCGTCTCATCTCCTCACCCAGCCTGCACTGGCTCTAGCTAAAGCCATGGGAAACGAGGCATGTGATCGCTTCCATAAAAACCATCACGACCCAGGAAACAAGCTGAGGCTGTGTGCAGTCTTCACCCCGGCACTGCCTTGCTGGCGCCAGGGCGCTCTGCAAATGCCTGCACTCGCTGTCCAGACCCCTGAGACCCGCAGAGTCGCGCGGCCGTGCGCCCATGGCTGAGTGGCACAATGCTGTCATTATAAACCTGACACCAGCCCAGCAATCCTTGCTGACACCCCAGAGCAGAGGCTGGCCACGCGATCACTCCCATCTCTGCTGCCTTCTTGTCCCTGAGCATCTGAGGGGGGGCAAAGGAAAGCACCCAGGCCCTGGAACTGTGGGTGCCCCTGAAGCTGCCCAGTGCCCGCTCAGCCCTGGTGCTCTGGGGCTGTGCTGAGCTGCTAGTGGCACAGAGCAGGGGAGCGGGCAGCAGACGGATGCCGGTGTGGTGGGAGCCAACAGCCCGGCTGTGCTGCCGTTCGGTGACTGCAGCAGCAGCCAGGGAGCTGCAGGCAGAGGGAATTTGCAGCAAGTCCAGGGGATCGTCCACAGAAGTGATCATGGCCCTGAGGTAAAGGGGGGGGAGGAGGAGAGAGAAATGCATGAAGCAAATTTAGGAAGGAACCATAAGTCAGAGGTGGCATCTAGAAACTTGGTGCTGCCTTGGGGCACAGACCCTGCGCCCACCTGGAGATCTCTGGAGCCTGGAGGGACTTTGGGGGCAGAGGTGCCAGGCAGGGTGAGAGGGACAGGATGTGCTGGCCGTGCTCCTTCTGGACACTGAGACAGTTGGAGGTGCAACATTGACAGACCCTTGGGACGATGAGCAGCAATTTGGCGTGGTTTGCAACGCGCATCTGTGCCTTGCACCAGCTGGGCCTCTGCAGCCCTCTGCCATTGCACCACAAGGACCCCAGGGAGGTCACGTTTGGTGGGGTGAGGGAAACGCAGCCCCCACCCAGCCCGGGGGCCCATCTCACCATATCAGGCAACAGCGCAGCAGCCACAGGGCTTTTATCTCCCCTCTCACCGTTGCACTGCACCACGACAGAGATGACAGCAAAGCAGAGAAAATTCAGCTGAGGGCACAGCAAACCTGCACACACAACCTCACACAGCACAGGACACCCCATCTCTGCCCGGGATGGTGGTTGTGCCACTGCCCACGTCACACCGCAGTCATGCCGCCAGACCTGGCGGTCACACCAGTGCCCTTCTGTGTGGACTCCAATTCACCAGTCACGGCTTGGTCGTGGCAGCTCCTAAAGGTGTCACACCATGGGCATGCTGGGGCTGCCCCCTCTGGTGGTGCATCCAGCCCTGCAGAGTGAGAGAAAGGCTAAAAATATGCCAAACCTCAATTCATTTACAGAGCATGAGGAAGCTCCCTTTCCTTTTTGAGTTTTCAGAAATCTGCCCATTCTGAAATACCAAGGGGAACATACAAAAAAAATCACCCTTCCATTTTAACTGCTGCTCTCGCAAACAGTGATGCAAAAGCAAACAACAATTTATGGCAAACAATGTGAATTTTTGTGTCTGGTCTGTGGTCTCAGAGCATACGTTATCCAAGAAGAGTTTTCTGCAGAAGCCAAGGAAACCAAAATGGTTGCTGGTGGGTTCTCACTTGACACATCTCCCTTCAGCAATGAGCAAACCAGGAGTAAATCCAAGTTTACCAGCATGGAGGAGGCCAGGGCCATGGGAGAAACCTCAAGGTCTGTGCCCTGCCACGCTTGCTGCTGCACAGTCACACCACACACACTATTTACACTGATGTGGTGGGACACACAAGGCCTAAATCAGGGATAAAATGAGCCCAAAGACCAAGGAATGACCCTGAGTCTCCACTGCTTTTTCTACCGAGCCCTCTCCAGTCCCATGGTATTGCTGCATCCATTCCCTGCCAGGGCAACTCCCAGTGGAGATGGCTGAAAGGTTTGCATTGCCCCTCTCAGCACCCCTCATTTTCTCCTACCCTGCAAAGGATGGAGGTGGCTGCAGGAGGAGGAGGAGAGCAGGACTGACCCCGACCCCTGTCATTGCTCCCAGACACATCTCCCCCAGCTCTGCTCTCTGGCTTTTAAACAGAGGGAGCAAAAAGAGTAGAGGCACATCCCATAGCAGAGTCTATGGAATGAGGCTCCAGGTATTATTATTATTTTAAGACTGTATTTTGCAAGATTTTGCATTGATAAGGAAAAACCATCATCTGGAGAGCTGGGAGGAAAATGTCATCACCTTCCTTCTTTCTTGTTCTCTTCCCCAGGAGATAGGGTTTGATTTACTTTACTAAGTAGAAGCAATAATTCACTTTTCAACAGCCACCTGTGAAGCAGGAAGCAGCTCCGCTGTGAGAAGGTAGGGAGGCTGGAGTCCTGCTGATGGGGCCAGACGTGGTCCCAACACCGAGGCAGAGCATGGGCTGTGAGCCTCCCCCACCAGCACGCCTGGGGAGAGGCACAGCTTTGCTCACAGCAAAGCAGCTGCATGACCACCTCGTGCTTCAAATGTAGGGCAGGAGATGTGGGAAGCTGCTGGGTTCAAAGGCTGACGCGTGCTGTATGGATCCAAACACTTCAGCAACCAGTGAAGAGCCTCCGTTTGGGATTTGGCATCATGTAAATCTGCAAAGGCTGGCGGTAGAAAGAGCAGCTCTTTATTGATCTGGCCCCAGCACCTTTTTGATAAAAACAGCTGCTTACCAAAATATGAAACTCACAGGGCAAAGCTGGCCAGCTGACCCAGTGCCCAGGAGGTCGGGGAAGAGCAGCAATCCCTCTGCAACCCTGTGCCCCTCCTCCCATGCACATTTTGGGGCTGGAACGAAGACAGCGGCTCCCAGGAGGGTCGGCCTCCCGGTCTTACCCTGTGAAGGACCCTGCTGGCCCAGCAGGACACAGTGGGTTGCATTTCACAGCCGGCTGCTGCTTCTCTTCACTTGCAAGCACGCAGCACACAAGAGCAAGTGTGGGCTGCAGTTTGTTACCAGGCAACTTTTGAAGTGGTTAGAAAAATGGGTATTATCCCCACAGCCTGTGGGCAGAGGTGGATTCAGAGATGTTTTCCGGAGAAAAAGAAAAGGAGAAAAAGAAGAGACATGGACACATTGCCACCCACAGAGGAGCTCAGCAGAGCTGTTAGGTGAAGGCAGCCTCTGTGGGTGCTGCACACCCAGCTCCCTGTGACACCAGCCCTACTGCACGCATGGTGCTGCTGCTGCGGAACAGGAAGCCTTGTGTAAAACACACAGGTAATTAGCCCAGGCTTCACAGCTGCAGGGAATAGGTGGGAATCGCAGCCCCTGAACACCTTGAAGTATACCAAGGAGATAGCAGACAGGAGACCCCCAAACATACACAGTGTTCATCCTGTCATACTTTCAAAATCCACTACCAAATCAAAAGGCAAAGATGTGTTAGGAAGTTCTTTGCTGTTGTACAGTCACAAATAGTAGAAAATACTCATATTAATATTGTCACATAATTGGGGAAAAGAGATCTTGGGGAGTCACCAAGATCCTACGTATGGCACATATATATACATATAAAATTTTGAGTTTGAACAAAATTTGTAAGTGTTCCAGTGGGAGTTATTACCTGGCAGTTATAGAGCATTTCCTTGTGAAAGCATTTCCATAAACAAGATACAAATCTTTTCTTCCATTAAGAACTTTTAGCTGAAAATGGCTCATTTAGAAAAATACATGGGTTGTAGATTAGTATAAATTTTATCTCCCCCCCCACCCTCATTCCCCATTCCCCCAATTTCTTTCACTTTCAAGTAGAAAGTTTCACCTCTGTTTTTAAACTGAAAGCTAAAGTAATTTTTGTTAAGTTTAAAAGTAACTTAGCTATTGCTCAAGTCATTAAGAGAGTCACATAAAAATAGTATACACCTCCAGGCTGTGTTATGAACCCTGCCAGCGGCCGTGGAAGCAATCCCGCCTGCCCAGGGGCTGCGTTGTGCCCCACAGCAGAGCCCACCTCAGCATTACGCCCTGAGCCAGCGCTGGGCCTCAGGTATTCACCTGGAACAGAAATAAGGCTGCTGCCTTCCACATGTGATAGACACAAAACAAAGGCAAATGCTGAAAATTGACTTTTTCCATCCTAAAAAGCAGCAGCTGCTTTGGGAGCCCAGAGGTGTTTGCTGGGGGGTTGTAGTTTAAGTTTGAAGCTGCGTCTTGGACCCTCTGCAATCAATTCTTGGCATGGGAATGCCCTTGCCTCCTCCCCTCAAACCTGTGCTCCCAAGGACAGTTCATTAGTGATGGGGCCAGCAGCTGCTCAATATCACCCCCAGCGTTGTCACTCAAAGTAGGTTTTTAAGAGCAATTGCACTCTTGTGAAATGCTATTTTTTTTTTCCCCAACCACACAGCATTAAAAAACAAAAAATTTCTCTTATTGCTCCCTCCTGTCTCAGATGGGCCCATTGGGTTTCTCCACATTCCTGCTCTCAGAGCATTTTACAAACATCTCCTGGCAGGATGCTAAGCCAATGCGCTGCAAGAACTGCCCTTTATCTACAATGACCAAATCTGTTTTCTTCGGTGCCCACGAAATTTCCCAACCACTAGAATTAGATTTTCACATTACCTCAGACCAAGAAGAGTTTCAAGGCAGCACTTCATCCTGCTTTGATAACCCTGGAGCATGTAAGCGGAAAGCACAGGGAGGTGACTCCAGTTGTGGTTGGGATGGATAAACACCGGCTGCTGCAGTCACAGTATAATTCATTAGCAATTAGCCTCTTCTGACTTACCCAGAGCCTTTACGCATAAGCCACATCCCAGGGATAACCTCCCTTTTTACGCTCTGACAAACAAGAGCCCGTTAACCTCATAATTTGCTTGCAGGTCTGTTACAACTATGCATGTAAAGGTGGAAACATGCAGCACATCCAGCTTCAAGGACTGCCCCCTGCAGCTTCCTGCAGCCAAATACTCCTCACCACCCCAGCCCAGCCCAGCTGTCTGCACCAGTCCTGTGGGCAGATCAACCTTCCAACCCCTCAAAGCATCTCTGCTTTTCCATCCAGCATCACAACAAGCTGCTCACTGCTAGCCAGGCAGGGCTCAGGAGGGCACAGCTCCCACTGCTGCTGTTTAAGAGTGGGGTGGACATAAATTAGCTTTGGCTGGACTGAAGCCCATGCTTGATGGCCTTGGCCCATCTGTTCGCTGAACTGGGGCCTTGCAACACACCATCAACACCTAAGGCTGCAGCTCAGCAAGGCACACAGGCTGGCTCTGCGGCAGCGCTGGTGGCTAGCACCGGGCAGGGCAGCAGGAGGGACCAGCCCTCCCGCATGCATGCCCTGGCAGCAGCACAGACACCCCCAAATACAGCATTTTCCTATGTCTGCACTTTACCAAACCCTAATCCATCTTTGCCCCCTGAGGAATTAGTTTTTAAGCTCTATTCATACCTTTGCAGCTACAGGCACAGGCGGACTGTCAGACCAATGTCCTGCTGGGACTGAGCTCATACCAGAGGCTGGCACAGACAGGACACCAGGAAAAATCCTGAACAACTTCTCAAGTGTCAAGCACAATCTCTTGCTATAGAGTGGATTCAAGACCCACTCTTGCCCATATACCCTTCTCCATGAACCTGTTCTGCCCTCAGATATGCAAGTGCCAGCATCTCCTCTGAGGCCACTGTTAGGACCAAGGGCACCTTCAGGTCTTTTTTTCTTTCCAAAGGTAGAACGAGCCTTCAGACTCCTGAGGATTATAAGGTATTTCATTTTGCCAGATTAAAAGGGAAATCAGGGCTGTCATCTGGTTCTCAGTACTGGTTTTTCTTGATGTCCCGAGAAAATAATTTTGTTAGTCCATATTTATTGAGAACAGATTTGTTTCTTGGCCAGTGATAAAATACCACGTGGGCAAGCTCACAGTGAGCCCCACAATTCAGCATTAAAGGTCACTTTACACAAAGTTTCAAAGCTTGTTCCAGGATGGCTTTTAATGTCTTCAAACTCACCGCTGTTTTTCAGTAGAAGGAAGGGATGCATTTTATTCAAATTCAAGGGCTGGGTGTGTCCCTGGGCAGATACATCTGCTGATAGGTTGCAGATGTGCTGGATCAATTGCCATGTGTGGCAGCCAGTGGCAGGCTGCCAGCACCAAAACAACAACAACAACAAGCAGCCAGAAGTCAGTGCCTAAACATGATGGGGGGGAGGGGGGCAACTACTAACATCCCCCCTAGCCAAGTGCAATCACAGGCATTCAAGATCTTCCATTTATTTTTTCCAAAAAGTTGGGTGAATTTAGTATCTTTCACAGGAAACAGATGGATGGTGCTGGAAATTCAAGACAAGAAGGCAGTGTTGTGGTTAAGGCATCTGAGCGGGTGCTGGAGCCTTGTTTCTATGCCACCTTCCTCTGCAAGCCAGAACCAGCCCCTTCGGCTGCTCTCAGCTTTGGTTTCCAATCAGGAACAGGGGGAAACAGCGCTTCCCCAGCGCAGCAGGTGCTGTGAGCACCCTCCAAAGCCACCCATCAATGGACTGGTTTCCACCAATGCATCCTCCACAGGGACCCCATTGAAATCAGGGGACATTGACATTCCAAAGCCTCTTCCTTGGCCAGGTTCCCAGCCGTGCATTGATAAGAAATTGCCGTTATTTAGGGCTGCTGCCTTCTCCACTTGCAATCTCAGTCCAAGAGAGAGGCATTGCAGATCCCATGGCTCTCCAAGATGGAAGGGTCAGCTATAAATCTGGCTATTTGGGTATAACCAGCAAATAATCCTAACCATGAAAAAGGTGCTTTGGAGGGGAAGGCAGAGGTCTCTCCCTGAGCCCTACAGGTTTTAGCCAAAAAATTGCTTCTGAGCATTTTTTGTGGTGGGAACGACCTGGGAGGAGAAACATCTGAGTGCATGAAAGAGGCACATACAGCAGAAAAACAGTTTTCTGTGTCCATTGGAAGAAGCCTCTCTTGGTGGGAAGGTACAGAAGGCATCAGAAAAGCCAGACTTCCTCACCCACTTCAACAAACACCGTCTTCAAGCCCCACCGTTATCCAAACCAAGTACAGACAGACCACAAATACAGGTACACCACAGTGCAAAGAATATCTGCCTCAAAGAAGGCTTGTAACCCTCTGAGATATCCAACACTGTGGATTTAATTTCATCTTAATTTAACTTGTCTCAAGCTTTCTCTCTGAAGGCCAGTAAAACCAGTACAGGACACAGTAGTGCTGGGAGAGCTGCCTGGGTTAAGCCACGATGATCATTTTTATACCTACTTACACATCGTGCTTTTGGCTCACCAAAGGTTAGCAGATATCGCCTTTATTTTGCCTTCCAACAACCTAGCCACGCTAAGGGACAAAGGCACAGCCATGGCTGCTGCAAAGTGCCATGGGCAAGGAAAGTCGTTGCAGATGCCCTGTACCACTGGAGGGAGGTGGAGGTGGCCTCTGCTTTAAGGTTAGCATATCTGGGGGGCTTGGAGGTTTTTCCCTGTCCTGCTTCAAAAGTAAAGGGGTGCACCAAACCAGGGTGGTGGGTTGGAATTCAAGAAACGGGGGTCTGGCATTCAACGCAGCTGTGACCTCAGAAACAACACCCTCTTCGTATTCACCCTGCAGAAAGCATCCATCAAAGCAACGTCAGATGGGGACTGGGCTGGGTAAAAAGCTACTGTAACACCAATAGTACACATCATTTATTATCAGTTGATCACTGAATCTCTCCTGACATACATATTGAAGTACTATGTTTTATTTCAAAGACAAAATCTTTATTAGGACTACTACCAAGTTACTTGCTTTCCTCCAGAGAGAATAGATTCAAACCAGAAGGGCTAATGGCTTAAAGACCAGGGATAAAATTAAAAGGATTCAAACCATAGTGTTTTGTTCTCATTCATGCAACACTCCATTTGCTAAACAAAATAAGATTGCCTCTGTTTCTTGCCTTTTCCCTTTTCTTGTCCTTCCCCCTTCCCCCCTGCCCCAGTCAGATATTTCTCTTGATCACATCTGTAGCAAATCTACACTTAATTCTCCACTGACACAGAAGGGGGTGGAAAAATGGAAGGACCAGAAGTCTGAGCCCAGGTGCCCTGAGCACCTAGGAGAATGAGTGGCACCAAGGGAAGAAAAGGCTGGTAATGGGAGCAGGGAGCAATGCCAGCCCGGTCCGTTTCCCCTCAGCCTGTGCTCCCAAGGCTCAGAATCTGCAGAGCCACAGGACCCAACTCCACCTGCCTTGGGGAGACCCAGGGCCCCCCACTGTGAGCACAGAGAGATGTAGCTCAGGTTTTACTCACAGCTTGTATTATTTTTTTCTCCTCTATTCCACCTTTGGTGGTCTGGGCCTTTCGTCACTTTGCTGGAAAGCAGGAACATGCCCAAAACAGGTTGGCAAGAGCTTACCATGCATCGCTTCGCCCTGGCCAGTCCCATGCAAGTTGGGAGCTGACGTTTCAGATCAGGTGGAGAGCTACTGCTGCCCAGGACAGGTATCCCTGCTGCAAACCGTGCCACATCCCAGCGCTAAGCCCACGGCGCTCGTGCATGGCACCTCACCAGCCAGAAGGGGAAGTGCAGGGCAGCCCTGTGACTTGCTGCTGTGAGGTTATTGCCATCATCAGACAGACTTCACTTTGAACGCAGGGCTTCCAGCTCACATCTTCAGCAGCCTTTTGGGGACAAGCCGGCAGTGCCAAGCTGGAATTTCCTGGGTGCAGCAAGAGCTGTTTGACTGTGGGCTTCTGCAGAGACTTGTTCACTTGGCACTGGGGAAAGCAATGATCAAAGCCCCCTACCACTCACCCTGACGTAAAGCAGCAATAAGCCTGCTAACAGCGATGGAGACTCACCAACACATGCAAGAGGTGACTCAAATGCGAGGAGCACCTTTCAACTGCAGAAAAAACAGTTGGGGACTAGGTCTTGTCACCACATCCACGCCCTGCGAGGGTCTGGGGGTCTCTGGGAAGTGCTGGGGCTGCTGGGGTCCCTGATGGCCACTGAGCACGCGCCTGAGTTTTGCCTTTTGTGCCCAAGTGACTTTGCAAGAACACACATGGGGCAGGCTCGCTGGCAGGAGCGGGCACGCAAACCCTGGTCTCCAGTCACTTGGTTTCCCCGCTGTGAGCTGCTCTGACAGCCGGTGCCCCTCCGCCCCCCAGCACAGGCTTCTCAGCAGGGCGCATCGCCCCGCGCCCCCAACGTGCTCCCGCCGCCCTGCAAACTGCTCTCGTTTACTGGGAAGAGGCGCAGAGGGGGCCCCTGGCACGCTCCTTCCTCTCTCACCGCCTTCTTTCTCTGCCGCTTCTCGAGCAGGGGCTCAGCCGCGCCACAGGGGAGCGCGGCCGGAAGCGCGGCGCGGGGCCCTTGTCACGCAGGCGGCGGACGGGACGCGGCGAGGGGCGCGGGACGCGGCCGCCTCGCGCCTCGCCCGGGAAAAGTCCCCGGCGCGGAGCCGTCGCGGGCGGGGCGGGGGAAAGGGGAAGGCGTGCGGGAGGGGAAGGAGGACGGGGAAGCGGAGCGCGAGCGGCGGCGTGGTCAATCCACGGCTTTCGGAGCCTATTTAAAGAGCAGACCGTGGGAAACTTCTTCAGACGTGCGGTTTCTCTAAACTGAGGGA
>VXAL01000602.1:237891-276940 GCA_013399475.1 Chauna torquata | reverse complement strand
GAGAAAAGAAACCCCAAAAAAAAAAAACCCACAACCCTCCAGCAGTGGCAATTAGTCCCTCTGCCTCGGAGGATCCGGAGTACAATTACCTCCTGCTCAGAAGATCAAGGTCAGATCTTTTAAGAGGAGGAAGCTCCAAAGAGGTTTTTTTTTTTTCTCCCCACCCTTTCTCTTCAAACAAGAACAAAAACAGTCCCCTGCCTCAAAACAAACAAACAAACAAATAAACAAAAACCAAACCTCTTATCTGAAATTGTGTTGGGGGGGCGGGGAGGACAGGAGAGACACTAAGGGCACCTCTGACCCGGAGGGGAGCCTCGAGGGGACCCTGGGCAGCTCCAGGACCCTCAGGTAGCTGTAGAGGTTGAGCAGCCCCAACTGTAACCCCAGAGAGGTACCCTGGAAGCCTGGCCTTGGGTCAGCTCCCCGAGAGAGGATGGACCCAGGTGTCCCCAGAGAAGCCCAGCTCTGTCCCTGACGCTGCAGGGACTTGAGTGGGTCCCTGGTTGGTGGACAGAGTGGGGACTGCGTACCCACGGCTTTGAAAGGCCTTGTCTCTGTCCTTCAGAAGTTGTACACTTTTTTTGCAGAAAATTTTAGCTGTTGTCCTAGCAATGAGAGAAATTGAGGAAACAACCCAGCATGCGTTCCCTGTTTGTTGTGGGGTTAGCAGCATCTTTATAAACCTGAGGTTGCCCTAACCTGGAGTGGCTCATGCTTTTGAAGTGGCACTTTTCCAGGTGAAAAATACACGTTTCTGGGTCTCTCAATGTCATTGTGTGTGCAATGTGAGGTCCTTTAAGCTCCCTCAGCTCCAGATCCTGGGAATGGGACCAAGTGGGTGACTTTGGCCAGCAAGGAGCTGCACTGGGAGCCAGGAGGTGGCTATCCCCACGGGAAATGTCAGCATGGAGACAACTGTGGGGTCACAGAGGCTTCAGCAACCACTGCTGACATGCACAGGGAGCACAGACACGGCCCGGAGGGGGCGCAGGGGGGGTGCACCTCCCCGCAGGCGTCAGTAGTTCTCCTCATGAAACGAAACTGCTCTGAGATTGAAGTTTTGAATTCTTGTAATTTGCTCTGAATCATTTTCGAATGGCCTCTGCAGGTGACTCAACCTAGGAGGAAAAAAAATAAAAATCACAAAACCACATTTCATTCATGTTTGAGAGGCACCAGCGGGCTGGGGAAGAGTCAGGGCACACACAGCTTTGTGCTGCTGACAGCTCCTTGCAGTGGGCAACAAGCAGTGGGTGACTCCAGCACTGAGCCAGGGTCGAGGCAGCGAACAGGTACTGGCTTCTCCCTAGCTGCTCCAGGTGCAAGAATCCACCCTAAATACTCCTGCTGCTAGAAATGAAGGATAGAAAAGCCTCTAACAGTGAAGAAACCTCTCCCGCACCTGCAGGGAGGCATTTCTGTAGCCAGCATGCAGGGATGTCCCTTAACCAAGGCTGGTCACATCGCTAATGCACGGGGCATGGATCTGGCTATAAGCAGAAGCACGCCCAGAAGGGTGGTTTGTCCTCTTCCACGAAAAATGTTCCTGGGCATTTTTGAGAGCTGCATGAGAAAATACTGAGGGTCTGAACCCAACAAAGTAGATCAGAAAGGGGGGAAAAAAGTAAAACAAGGTCTGCATTTGGTTTGGGAGGAAATGCTTCGTTTCAGGTTCAAATTTTTCTCACATTTTAATTTAGAAAGTAAAAACTTATAATGCTGAATCTACTTCCCCCCAGGATGTCCCTCCATGTTACAGAGAAACCCAAGCCCTTCACTGCAAGTCCTCAGAGCTTTGCCTGTGCTCTCCTCTTGTCAGGGGCAGAAAAGGTAGCCCAGCGGCACTTCAGGTGCTGCAGCAGGACTTTGGGGGATGCTGGCACAGAGAGGTGTGAGGACCAGGCACCGTGCAAGGACAGGGACCATGGCTGTGGCTCTGCACTGCTCGACAGGATTTGAAACCCAGTGGCCTGTGCTGCCCGCAGACACTTTTGAACTTAGCAGGAACCCTGTGGTGACACAAAGACACGGGCCAGAAGTCACCTTATCTGTGACCCAGATATCTGATGTGAAACCATTCTGGTGCAGGGGCCAGCTGGGACCCAGGTTTGCACCCGCTGCATTTGCTCCCCGGTGAAAGCCGGGCTCACTCTGAAAGGTGTCCCAGCCCCTCTGGCTGTAAATACAGTCCCTGTGATAAAAGAGCTGCAGGCAGCCCTAGCCCTCACCGGGAGCATCTCTCCAGGGTGACACTGGTGTCGAGGAGCCAGGCTGGCTCGGAGATGGCTTTGCACCATTTCTGGCCCCAAACCACTGGGACCACGGAGAGGGGGCAGAGAGGCTGCTGCAGGTGAGGGAGCACCCCCAGGATGGTGCCAGGCTGCCCACCCTGCACGCCCCCCTCGCTGTCACCCGCCATCACATGCGGCTGGGAGGAAGCGGAGGAGGGTGTTTTTCCCCCCCAGCAGACAGAGTTGCTGCATGAAGTCATGAAATCGCCTTTTCTCAGCGATGCAGCAGACACAACACGCAGTAGCTTCCGGCACCGGGGGGGGCTGCAGCGCAGCAGCTTACGCACCCCAGCCACTGCTGCGCTCCCCAAGCAGAAGTCTGCACTGTGCTGGGGAAGTCACTGGTGGCCGATGGCCCCAGGGTGGTTTGCAGCCCCCTTCGCACCAGAGTGGCTGCAAGGGGGTGGCGGGAGAGGAAGATGTGGCTTCCAGTGACCCCCCCACCTGCAGCTCTCTGGGGCTTGAAGAAAACCCAGAACTGCAAACCCTGCCAGGGATTTTTCTTTCTAGTGAGGATTTACGCTGAGTTACCATCTCTCGGCACTTTGCTCCTCTCTTCCCTAGCACAGAGGAGGACTGTGAAGGCGCTACAGGTGGCGATGGCCTGGTGGGGGCCAGTGGCTCTGGGGAGGGGAACACCAACCCACTGCTTTGCTCCAAGACCGCAGGTCCAGAGTGTTGGGCTGCCCTAGAGGCAGAGATAGAGGAATAAAACCCGAATCAGCACTGTCTTTGTAGGAAAAAGCAAAAAAAAAAACAACTACAAAACAGGCAAAAACAAAGCAAAATAAGACTTTTTGATGGTTTTGAAACAAACTGAGAGACACACCAAACCTTGGCTCCCTGCTCCTCCCATACTGCCCATGAGCATCCTGGTGCTGCATTGCCAGACCTGGCAGGGGTCAGAGTGGGCACCAGGGGCCGCCTCTGCTGTCATGCCCCCCAGCCTTGGCGGGGCCATCCATGCCACTGCAGCGAGGACAAAACCTCTGCTTGCTTAGTCCAAAGTGAAGCAGTTCCCAGGCACAAACTGCCAGGCCACAGCCATGGCTGTCCCCAGCCTCCTCCTCCTCCTCCCTCAGGACCAGTCCTGGCTGGGGTAATACTCCCCACACAAGCAGGATTTTCCCCTCGGCACAAGTAGCCTCCCCATGCAGAGAGCCCAGCCCCAAGCCCTGCGCAGCAGGCTCACCCAGGCGGCTGCAGCCACCACAGCACACAAACACCTTAGGAATAATTCACCAAGAAAACCCCAATCTCATAAACACTTGCGACCACGGCTGGTGCATTTCCTTGATTACCAGCCCCAAACTTTTCATTAGGAATTACTTATTGAACAGGGATCTAACCTTTCTCCCGGCTGGTAGCAGATAACAAGTGTTTTATTAAGTTGTCATGAGTGATCAGCAGCTAATGCAAGCTGCATCCGCTTTATCCAATGGCTCTGTACTTCATTAGCGATAGATTGTTATGCCATTTATAATTAAACATTCAATGCTTTGAAATACAGCACAGCAAACAGTGGTGGTAGTCACCACTCAGGCAGAAGGGATTGGGGAAGCAGCCTGTAAATGATGTGCTGCAAACATCGCTGTGCCTGCAGGTGGTAGCAGCGCAGCCGCAGCTCCCACTCGCTCACCGTGCAGCAGGTCTCTGCAATAACATGTCAGAAAGCAGGGGCTGCATTTCTCATCACTCTGCTGCCAGGGGGATTTTTATTTGTGCCATGTTTTGTCATCCCATTGACTTTAGGTGGAAGATGGCTAACATGAGCAAGGGAGATGATGGGAATCTCAGCGGGAAGGTTTTGGGTGAAATTTCTAGCATGAAATTTGGCCCCAGGAATGGAGTTTTGACACACAGCCGAGATCAGCTGCAGTGGGAACATCGCCCGTGGTTCCCATGCGCTTGGCACCTCCTCATGCTCCTCAATGCAAACACAAGACAAATGAGCTGGCACTCAGCCCCTGCTGTTTCACCCGGGCTGTGTATTGCTGCAATCAGGCCAGTACAGCCCTGTGCTCTTACTTTTGTTCATCATCCAGTTTCCGCCACGCAGCCGTTTTCACCTCAGCATTGTGGGGAACTTGCATACAGTCCAGAGCAGCCTGATGGTTTATCTTGGTTTTAATCCGAAATAAATATCTCATTTCCAATACCTGGCGTTCCTCCCAGGGAAAGAACACCCTTCTCTGCCTGCTTAGAGGAACAACACCATGGAAAAAAGTTTATGGATGAAGCAGACAAAACAGCCGCTCCTGCATGCACGGCTCTAGGCCTGGCTCTGTGGAGCAATAAATCGCAGCCTTGCCCCGTCGATGGCTTGTCTCTCTCACTCTAGATTTTGCCAAGCCTCCTACACTTATTTTTGACCTAGAAGTAATTTAGTTCTTGCTGCTCATCCCAGGGATGCTGCCAAGGGTGAAGACAGTTATATGAGAAATGCAGAATTTCCCTTGACTTTGATCTGCGCTTTTCTGGAAAGGACCCAGCCACCTTCGGATCTGAGGCTGAAAATTATATCAGAAGCAGCATTTGCAGAACCAAGACCCCTTCCCAAACAGCAGGCAGAGCATCAATAGCCACACAGCAAAGAAGACAATCCTAGCCCTTTTGAGAGCAGAAGCAATTTAAGAAGAAATAATTAAGAAGGGGAAATTTGAATAGGCAACAGGCTGAGCTTTTCTCTTGCCTGGGAATAATCCCATAAATTTCAGCTGAGCGAATTAAGTGCAAATTGATGCAAACTTGTTGTGTGGCTCCAATATTTCAGTCTTGTCAAGAAAGAGGATATATGAGAATAGATGGGTTTTCATGACGTATTTCAGGGCAGGAAAGGGAACAAACGCTTCCCTGATGGAAACTGAGCTGGAGCTGGAGCATGTGAGCACTCTCACTTGCCCCAGCATGGAAGCAAAACCAAAACCACAACTCAGGTTTCCCTGCCGAGGCCAGGTGAGGTGCAAGGAGCAACGAGTAGGCAGCGCGTCAGGGCCATTGGATTCCTTCGGGGCTCACAAGAGCCCGGCTAAGGGCTGCTCAGATCTTCTGGGCTGATGGGGAGCTTGGTCCTTTTATCTCCCAGACCTGGGGAAGGTCCCCTCTGGTTTGTTGGGGAGACTAAGGCACTACAGCCATCTTGACTTATCCCTGCAAGCCCAGTCTGATTCAGTATCTCCCAAAGCAGCTGCTCACCCTGAAGGAGGAAACCTCTAACAAAAAGAATAATTAACGGATCGCTTCATCCCTATGTCCAACACCAATAATTTAAACCTGATGAGCAAGGAAAGAAAAACCACACTCCCATTATTTCAGACTCACTAAGTTTGGTCAGTTGGGTTGTGTTTTTTCATTAGCCTGCTCTCTTGCGATAAGTAATTTTCTTTAATGCCTTGAATCACTCTTGATACCACTGTGGTATGCCTGTGGCCAATGTGAAGTATGAGGAGGTCACAGCCAATGTGTCTTCCTTGGGATGGGACTTCATTAAATGTGAATGACCACAGAATTTAACAGCGGAGCTCAGCAACACTGCCCACTAATTGCTTTAGTGTGCTTCTGGTACCACCACAATTTCCCCTCTTTGGTATTGGGATTTGTCTACTTAATCCAATGCCCTTCATCAGGATTGTAGGAAGATGTGGCCTTGCTATGTAAATACCACTTTTCTGAGTCTTTAGTATTTCTTCAGCATCAAGTGTCCATGCATTTAGCTCGAGAGACAGCCCTGCACAGAAAACGTCTCCTTGCCTCAGGCCTGGAGGACTTCCAGCTCTGTTTCCCCAGTGCAATAAATGGCTATAGTGGCCCACTGATGACAGAGCTCAGCGGCCTCACATTTCACAGATGAGGAAACTGAGGCACTGGTAGGGAATCACCCTCCTCCCAGGGTCACCCCACAGGCTGATCCTTATCTGGGAAAAGGCAAGAGCTGTGAAAGCACACCAAAGAACTGGGGCACCTCCTGGGTGCTCACAGTGCTTGCAGAAAATCAAATGCTTTTAAGGCAATCAGAGCTAAAAGCCGCATGACATCCCTCTGAAGCACCAAGCAAAACCCCAGTGCTGCCAGGAAAGCAGTGACCAGACCATGGACCGAACCCAGCCCCAACAGCCCCAAGCACCAGCCCCACTGGGGGAGTGCTCTGCGTCCCCTGTGGCTGGCAGACCCACTGGAGGCTGCTTGGAATCATCTCTATTGAGCAAACGCATGGCGTTACAGCTTGTTTTGCTTTAAGTAAGTAAAATCCATCTGCGTTATTGTGCTATTTCTATTCCTAAATCTTGCATTACATTGAAAGTCTTTTAAACCATCTGCACAAAAGGACTCTATGTGGTTTCTAGGGCATTTTCTGTTTAACTTGCATTAAAGTGTACCAAAGAGCTACAAGTGCATTAGTGGTCCTGCTCCCAAATTGCTGTTATAACCTTTGCCCTCAGCCAATCAATCTTGCTGACACCCATTAAAATGAGCTCATGGTGCCGTTTTTATGGCTGGATTAAGTGGTATATCTGTAGCTCAGGCGGTTCGGTAAGGGCGTCACACTGCTAATGATTTCTTTATTGATCTTTAATGATTTCCTACATTAGTACAAGCAACATTAGCCTCAACAACATGCTCCGGGACAGACTGACTAAATAATTCACTGCAGCAAACTGTGATCACATAACTGCACATTCCTCCCTTTGTGTTAAGAAATGGGGGTGGAAACTGCATAATTATATTCTCCAATATAAAAGAGAAAGCTGTTTCCTCCCCCCAGATTTCTCCCAGCCTCCCCACCCCCAAGCTGCTGACAGCCCCATGGTGTGAAGAAACTTTCCCATAAGGGGCCAGGGATCTGCCCCAAATTACTCACCAATATAAGAAATGTGTCAGCACGGTCAAGGCTTTGCTCTGCTTCTGCCCAAGGAAACGCAGAGCTTGGGGGCTGTGGGGTCATTAGGAGGAGTCAGGGTCTGACAGGTCTCAGCATCAGGGCTCTGCCTGGAGGCTGCTCAGAGGAGACATCACTCACATAGGATGTAAGATGCTGCCACTTACCCATCCACACCCCTCCTCACACATTCCCCTGCAGGACACCCCCCCAGCTGGTGTTTCATGGGCATGACAATATTTAAGATTCAAAGTCCCAGGGTGTGGTTTGCATCACATATGGACACCTGGGCAGTTTGGAGAAATGTCGCACAATGGCTGCCTGCGAGGGGAGGTCTGAAGGCTGCCGGTCACTACAGAGGCAGATGTGCTCCAGCTTGTCTCTGCTTCGCCTCCGAGCATGCTAGAGCAGCAAACAAGAAATGAGAGGTGTAACAGTCCTCAGCAGACCGAAATGAAGTTTTAAAATCATTGGGATGAGTCTGGCTTCCATTCCTACCTGGAGGTCTCCCTGTGCCACCAATGCGCACAGGACAGATGGGATGGTTTAAAGGAAACCACCTACAGAGCTCCGTTGTAGAGGAATGCCACGGCCAGCACAAGTGTCCCTGCAGCGAAAGTGCTCTGCTGCAATGGTGGTAGCAAGAGCAGTGGAAGAAGGACCACGTGTCCCAGCTCTACAACCAGGGCCACGGCAGGGCCACGCAGCCGCCGGGTACAAGAGCGAGCCAGGCACCAACTGAGCAAGGAAGCTGCTGCAGTCACCTCCCAGCCATGAAGCCCAGGGGAAGCCCTTCAAAAGCAGACATTGCTGTGTCACTTCATTATTTTCTTGGTTCAACCTACCCAGAGGTCCTTCTTCTGGTGGCACACAGAGGATCTAGTCCAGGATGGGTACAGCTGCTCCCTGCCAGCCACCAGCCGCTAAACCAGCCTGCCCAGCCACTTGGCTTGGGAAGCATCAGGTGTCTGAGGTGCTGTGAGAAAACCAGCTGCAGTCTGCAGCCTATCTGCTGCGAGGTAACAGGGAAGTGCTGGTCCCGCTGCTGCACCGTTTGATTGGGGAAAGCACTCAGTGGCATGGGTCAAATTCTCCACGGGTGCTGGTGCAAAGCCAGATGAGGCTGGGCATGCCACAGTCTTCATTAGCATAACTGGTTGCAAACCACAGTTCTTGACCTGCAAATAGAAATGATTTCTTCATTAATGGAGATGTCAACAGTGGGGAACCTGTGGTTTCTAATGACACAGCCGTTTGAATCAAGCGTACAAACAAACTATTAAGAAAACAGAAAACTGTAGCCTTCTTCCTCTGCCCTGACTTAATGCAGGGATTTTTTTCCTTGAAATGAAATGTGACACTTCAAGATCCTGCAGAGAAGGACCTCTTTCCTATAGAGACACTGAGTTAAATGTCACCATGACTTACTCAAGTTCACAAGAAAACCCCTCCCTGATGTTATCACTAGCACATCAGTGATGGGAAAGGCTTCAGGATGGCACCCATGAATGTCACAGCTTGGTGGTCCCAGAGGACAAGGCTAGAGGGGCACAAAGATGTGGGGTGGTCAATACAGGCTGCTTTGGGGACTGCTGTGTTTGCCTGTGACTAATGAGGCGTCTTAATGATGCTCCTATCCCTACTGCCCTCCTCTATCCTTTCACCAGATAGCTGCTGGAGGGGACTGCCTGCATGCCACAGGGCCTCTGGGCTGTCACAGGATTTTTCTGGGTGTCCTAAAAATCACAGCTGATGTCAGGTGCCAGGGTACCAGTGCAGTAGGCAGAGGAGGCACTGTAGGCTGTGCCCTCCCCTGCTGGCACTTGCCCAGCCACTGAGCACGCAGAAGCTGACAGCTCCACTGGGCAATCCCAGTGCCTAGGAAAATGTGCCAGAAAAGTGGGTGTTTTTTTTTTTTTTTTTTTGAAGCCCTAGTACAGGTGGGCCTGCTAAACAAATGAGGCTGCTCGGATGCGTCCAAATTAGAAGCCAGAAAAGACAGACCATGGCTCTAAACAAATAAACAAACTAAAGCAAGAGCTCATTTGCATCCCTTAGCCCTCAAACAAACCACAGAGGATATTCTCAGCATCTAACACCTGGACTAAATTGTGCTGTCAGCAGCACAAATTGTTGTGCTAGCCCCATGACCCACACACCAGCCCTCTTACAGTAGCCCAGCAGGCACTGCAGCAAAACCTGCCCCAAAAAACTTGCCAAGGGCTATCTTCAACCTCCCCTGCCCAGATGCTGCAGTGCAGAGGATGTGCTTATTGCTGCAATAATTTGCATGAGCAAAGCACCACTGGCAGCACTGAGTTTGCAACATGCCGAATGGAGCCACTGCAACCCAATGCTTGAGTCAGCACAGTGGGATTTTGCAAAAAGATGCACTGGGGTGGTGGCAGGAGCACGAGAGCTGCTGTGGCCCTATGGGTACCAGCTCAGGTGACACACCCAAGCATCTTAATGGCAGTTCAAAAATGAAAGCCAGTGTCTGGTGTCTGGCCTCGTGGTCATGGGCAAATAGTGGAAAAAGCAAACAGAAAGCCTCAGCTATGGCTAATGGCGGTGGGGGGGGGGGGGCCTGCCTTTTTTTTTTTTTTTTTTTTTTTTTTTTTAAAAGGAGCCATCCCTATGTGGCTGAGCATGCAGGGTAGCAATGCTGCAACCTCTGTAAGAGAAAGCATGTTTTGTACTGAGCAGAAATAGACCAAAAGGCAAGAAAACAAACAAACAACAACAACAAAAATTGAAACAGAGTAGTTGGACAAGGTAAAGGCTCAGAACTAATCCGGCACTCCAGTCATTCACATGGAGACCTCAGAGCAGACTCAGTCACTGGATTTCAGTTTCATGAGACACAGACCCAGCCCTCCCCATGCTGCTGTGCCACAAACAGCACAGGGGAAACATCCCCTGTCCCTCAGGGCATGGGATACTGGCTGGGGCAATTCCCCAAAGCTGGGAGCTGAAGGGGATTTTGTTCCTGTGTGGCTGAATCACAGCCCCTTCCAGCACTTCAGCCTCCTCAGCTCAAGCTTTACAAAGTATTTTCCAATATTACCTTTCTCCAACACTATCCAGCCATGCCCAAGGACAGAGCCTAATCACGTGCCCCATCAACACCCCTCTCATCCAAGCTGCCTTGAGCTGCCCAGGGAATCTTTTCCCAATGGTGAAAAAATGCCATGGATCAGTGAAAACGGCTCTTTGGTGCTGGCTCTGCTCTTTCACAGCCTGAAACACATGCAGGACTGAGAATCCGCACGTTTTCTTGAAGTGGACATCTCCACAGACACGATTCATACCTCAAAAAGCACGCCGTAAAATGTGCTGCTGACAAATACTGCTCTGGTTAACTTATCAGTGGGAAGATGTAAAGGATATCACTAAAGGATACAGTCATCAGGCAAAGTCCTCAGCTGGTAGAAATCAGTGTAGCCCCTTGAAGTCAAGAAAGCGATGTCAAATTTTACTAGCTGAAGCTCTGAATTTACACACACATTTGCAGTGGCACTGATGGTAGTTGGGAGTGCTTTGTGCACAGCAGGTGGGGTGCATCCCCAAGAGCCACAGCAGGAAGGGTTCATGGATGGTGGCAAACTCCATGTCCTCGAGTAACTTCTAAGTTAGTTTGGGGGGGGGGAGAAAGAATAAATAAATAAAGTCACATTTAAATGCACAACCTACACACAAACAAACTGAGTGCTGGCTAGTTCATAAAGCAGCAACAGCCTCGCTGCACCAGAGGGAGGTGTAAGGTAGAGGTAGATTACAGTAAAAAAAAAAAATATATATACATATATATTTTTGTTCTTATCCATACTCTTTATATTTATTCAGAATAAAACACTTATACACTGGAAAAAGAGCATCCTCTGGGAGGAACAGTTATTAACCGTTGTTTAGGCACAACATCCTGCCAAGGGACTGCCTCTCTCCCAGGCCAAGCAGAAACCCAATCCCACAGGTTCTCAGTCCTTCAGACACTAGGAAAACCTTGCCACTGTGTAGGCAGGACCAACAGGCAGGGATCTGTGCTCCAGGGAGAGGACGGTGTCAATGGCTGTGGTAGCCCCAACCGCGCTTCCCACACGGCTTTAGAGCCTCGAGCTGTTGCTGCCCGTGGCTGGTGGCTCCAATGGCAAAGCCACAAACGGCCCCATCTCCTGACCCCTAATGTCTATTGATCAGGGGCCTGGCAGTGGAAGCCGGGGGCCCCACGGGGTGCATCAGTGGTTGGGGACATCGATCGCCGTCACAGTGGAGCAGCAAGGCCACCTGGGGCGGCATGGGGAGCGCAAGCCAGGCATCAGCGCCACGTGGGAAAGCTGTGTGCCAGCATGTGTCTTGCCAAGGGACTGCTGGTGGCAGGTGTGACACTATCTGCTGCACCCAAGGGTGCTCAGCTCACCTACAAATCCAGACCAGAGCCCTCAAGAAGATCCTGGCCCCTCGCAGTAGTGTCCTCGGTGCACCCGGCTGGACCTGGTGCTGGGAAAAGCCCCAGCAGTGCTCACCCTGGGTGCCTGGGGGCGGGACAAGAGTCTCCATCCCATGGGACACCCGGGTCCCACCGTGCGCCCTGCGCCCCACCGGAGCATGGGGCTTTGTCTCCCTCTAGTGCACGTCGCTCCAAAACGGCTCCGCGGCGGGACGCGATGGTCAGAGGTGACCCAAGGCCCCGGGCTTGCAGGTGGCCTGCCGCCGTGCACCACGCTGCAAAAAACTGCTTGAAGCAGCAACTGGAGTTTGTCTCCTGTAGTGATGCAACTGGGAGAGTTATCATGTTCCCACACACCTTCTGCATTGACTTTCCCAGTTCGTCCTGTTAAACAAATATTCTGGCAGGGGTACAGGGTGACTTACTATCTTTGCATTACAATATCCAATCCACTGATATATCTATTATTCATTTATTTTTCTATTATTCATTTATTCACTGGGAATTTAGAGGCAATCAAAAAGGCACTCCTGGTCGTTTTGCTATAAAAGCATTTTTGATCATCTTCTCTGCCAACGCAAACTTGTCTCTCTCACTTAAAATACATTAATGACCCATTACAGGGATGGGATCTGATGCCCTGCTTATATATAGGAGCGTCTTTGGAGATTTTGAAATTGATATAAATAAACCGGTGCTTGTTGTTAATGCGCTCATTAAGCAAGGGGTGGGCTGGGATGAGGAACACAATATTTTCCACTTCGAGCTCCCTGGGGGCTCTCCAATCATAGACATTAATGCCTAAAAAAGTGACAAGTCAGGCTCTCCTATCCTGCTCCCAAGAAGCCAGAAAGACCAATGCTGGTGGCTTCTCCTGCACAGGTGACATGGGACTGACCCAGCCCAAACGATGCCAGGGATCACCCTGACCCCTTCAAACCACCCCAAATCACCAGGAATTGCTCACCAGGCACCAGCATCCATGTCTGGAGTGCGAGGAGGATGAGGCAATCACACAAGGCAGTGGCAAAGGTCTGATCTTGCCTCTGCCCCCAGCCCCACTGCTGTCCTGCCCATCCATGCCATGCTGTGGCTCTATTTTTCATCTTTCAGGCACATAACTGCAATTTTAATCCAGGCATACACATAACCTTACAAGAAATCCTTGCCACAGAAGCAAAATCTTACTAAAAAAAAAAAAAGGCAAAATTCACAAGGTAAAATTAACAGCCAATGATGATTTAGCCAGTGCAGCTCTGCATGGCGGAGCAGAACACTGCTCCATACTGCTAATGCTTTCATCAGCATATTTACCCTCCTTGTTTTTTGGGGGGGCTGGGATCTTACAGTGAGGTCTTTCCCAGGGGAGACATCATGGCTTTGCAGGGTACAGACCAGCACCAGCACCTCTATCCTGGAGCCTCAAAGCTGCTAGCAACCACGGTCAAACTTGTGCTCACTAGGGGGGGAACCTCTGCTTCGGCATCTTGGGGTTTCTGAGCAGGCTCCAACTACATGTGCAGGTAGAGGAGCACCTAGCAGAGTATCAGCTTCAGTGTTACTCTAATAAGAGGCAGTATCATATGAAACACAATGGGGTACATAAGTCAACTTGCTCATACTCACTGAGAACTGCCTTTATTCACCAAAGCAACGAGAGTCGGTAGAGCGAGTCCTGTTCTGCAACGTGTGCAATCTAGACCACCACTTTCTTCACCTTCAAGGACCATGAGTCTGTTTACGGTCCACATCATACCCTTTTCCCAGGAGCTAGCAGGACCCTTGCCATTAATTATGGGTTAGATGTAAAACAGCATTGCCTGCCACTGTGCCAAAAAACATCTGGAAAGGGTGGCTCTGGGGGAGGTAGATGCCCATCACCACCTTTGCTTTACAGCCTCAGCAAATACCATTTTTGAGTCAAGTGGAGTTGCAGGTGAAATATGAGCCATGAAAATCCAGCAGCAACGGGAGAGCAGAGAGGAAGAAAAGAATTAGACAACAACCATCTTTACTTCTATGACATCTCACTACCGGTCCCTGATAGCAGGGGGACTGGAAGGTCCCTCTCCTCAGGGCCACAAGAAGTCACCAGGCTCATTCACCAGGGCTGAAGGCTGCCTGGTAAACTCCAGGAACATAAGTCAGTGCCCCCAGGATGCGACAGCTGCAGCCCCAGCCACCGGGCTGTCCCAAACCCTGTGCCCTGTTTACTGGAGCAGGGAAGGCACCACGGCACTGGGACCAGGTCCCAGCAGCTCTCACAGCTGCACGTCTCCTCGCTTCTATTTTCCTCCCCATGATACTGCGGCCACTCCCAGCAGCAGTCACCCCCCACAGTGACCTTTCCCCACTTCTCCCTTTGCTCCTGGCCTGAGACATCGGTCCCCAGTCCCACAGGCACTGTGACCCAATGGCTTCCCCATCCCCAACTGCTCCTTTTGCACGTGTAAACAGCAAGAGCAGCTTGTGCAGGCACCCCAGCACATTAAGCCCTCTGCAAAGGGCTTCTTGTCTCCATTGCATAGGGGAACTGGCCCCAAGCATCACCCGAGGTTGCTGAGCAGGACGAGGGCAGGACAGGGCCACCGTGAACCCAAAAGCTATCCTCTGACCACCAACACTACTTCCCTCGGCCCTTCCAGGTCATGCTGCAACTCACGGCTGTGCTGCGCACCAGGGACAGCTTTGCACTGTCGCCCATCACACAGTCACCTTTCAGGGTTGCACTTTGAGATGAAGCCAGACAAGGTGGTTTGCCAGCATCCTACTTCTTCTTTATTCTCTCGACTCCTCTCCCACTTCCATAAGTAGCATCTTTCCTCATATGGCCTCTGCTCACAGCAGGGAACGGGTTCAGCAAGCACCCGGACCTGCTGTCAGCCTGTCTTCCAGGAAAGCATTTCACCTCTGATCATCCTGCTAGTTTGGGAGGATGATCCCACCCCAGAGAAAAGAAAGAAGCAGTGAATAGGCAGGCAATGAGGACTCAGCTGGGGATTGGCTTAATTAGCTGGGGATTTTCTATCTCTGCCAACGAGTACTGGGTCAGGCACCCCCACACAATTACCATCGCCCAGTCACAAGCTCCAGCAGTACTACGCCAGCGGCAGATCCGAGGGAAGCTGAGCGCACCATGCCAGCAGATACCCCAGGTTGCACACCCTCTTCCTGAATGCACTGGCTTTTAAAATGAAAAGAAGCAATAAAATAGCAAACAGAGAAGTGGCCAGGTCAGAGCCAGAAAGTGCTCAACCGAGTGGCTCCTTCTCACCCCAGCTGTTAAACTGTTGTAGAGCCCATGCAAAAGGCGAGTTCGCTGCAGCACGAAGGGCCCAGTATGGATCAGGGATGCATCTCGGAGGAAGCACTCAACCCTACAGGCTTCCTGGGGACACCAAGCTCTCCCCACGCACCATGGCTGTACAATGACCGCAGCCCAGCCCAAACCCCGCTCTGCGCCGGGCGGCACATGGAGCCGTGCTGCGGCGTGGGGTGATGCTGCTGCAGTGTGGTAAGCATGCCTATGGGCCACCCAAGGTGTAGCCTGCAGCACAAACAGCCTCAACACTTTGACGCCAACTGCTAGCAACTGCAAACCCTGAAACACCCAACATCTCCACGGTCCCAAGGAGTAGAGCAGCCCCAAGACTGTGCCCAAAGCCCCATCTCCATTTGACTCCAGCTGCTTCTCGAGGGAAACAGCAATAACCAGCAGCAGCTGGGGCCTCGCCACCTCCTGAGCTGCTGCAAGCAGGTTTCATTCCCACTTCATCACAGGCACTGCTGTTCCCCGTCCCCATGTTCCAAACACTCATTTACCATCGTCCTCCAGGGCCACTGTGGAGAACGAAGGCTGCCGCAGCAAAACCCTATGATGGGCATGAAGCCTCTGGGCCACGGTCACGGCCAGGCAGAAGTTGTTAATTATTAGATTAGTCAAACACATTTAAAAAAGTAAACAACTCCAAACCCCCACCAAACTAATTGCACCAGCATTATGGAAAGGAAAAAAGGAAAGTTATTACTGGCTGTTAACATTCAGGCTCCTGAGCAGGGTCTTTCATAGGTAATTCTTGATGTAATTAACATCTCTGCAGTTAATGGATCCAAGTTTCAGGGGATAAAAAGATGCATTGTTAACAGCCCGCGCTCCTGGCTGCGTCCTGTCCAGGCTGGGGTTGGACTGACCAGGAAATCGCAGCTTTCATCTGCCATTAGTGTCAAAACAGCTGTTATACCCCGGAAATTAAAACTATTCACTGTAGTAAAGTTTTAATGTCCGCAGTTTTATTTGACATCCTGTGACTTATGGGCTGGACTGGATTCCCCTGCTCTGATCTTCTGGATTTATGAGCTTGAAAAAGGCACCAAGCGACTCTTTCAGTGCTGCAGCACAATAGGCCCTGCACGGAGCTGATAGGCAGTGAGCAAAATATGGCTGCAGAGCGCCCGTTTCCCTCTGCTGATTCAGGGTACGGTCAGCTCAGCCGCAGCAGTGTGGCCAGAGGAGAGCCATTCCACTCAACACACCTCTGCCCAGGTGCCCCGCGCAGGGCTGAGTGCCATCGCCTCTGCCTCTCCCTACACCAGCATGGGGCAGGAGGCAATGGCCAAAGCTCAGCACCAGAACGAGTGCAAGAGAGCATGAAGGGGACAGAGCGGAGAGCAAGGAGAGGCTGTGGGGAGGACAGCAGCAGCAAGGATCTGATCTGCATTTCACAGGCAGTTCAGTTTGCAGCTCAGCAAGCTTTGTGCCGCTCTGTCCTCAGGAAACCTCCCCACTGCTTGAGCGATGCTCTGGCTGTGACGGCTGCTCACATCCATCAGCACTTCTCTGCAGGGCGGCTGGAACAAAGCAGAGCATGGTGAGGACGCCCAGGGAGAAAGGATGGGTTCTCCAGCACTGCATGGGGACACGTGGCACCACGGGCTGCACCAGCCAGTGCTGGAGGTGGGGACATGCTGCTGCAGGAGAGATAAAACTCTACTGTGTATCTCACCCTGGCCTCAAACCGTCCCACACATTTTATAGGCCATGTGTACCATCCCAGCCACAGGTACATCCCTGCAAGTTTCCATGCTGGTCCATCCACCAGTGACTTGTACATTTGGGAATAAAGAGAGGAGGCAGGACCCTGCACCAGCTGGTATCAATGAGAGTTTTCACCACAGGCAAAGCAAGTAAATCAATACTGTGTCCTAAATCTTAGGGAGGATTACACTTTATACTGTATCTCCCTGCACAGGGGCAAGGAGCATCAAGCTGGCAGAGGGGAACACATGATTTGGGAGAGCAATGTGGCTGCTCAGTAGCGCCAGCTGCAATGGGAGAGCAGCTGCAGCAGGAGGCTCTTGCTGGAGCTACAGCAGTAGCACCCTGGATTTCAGCAGGCAAAGAAATGCTTAACGGATGGATTTTGCATCCATCCTTGTGGCTCCTAGAATATCTTCATAAGCCACAATGTGCCCTTAATCCCACAACAAAATCAAGTCAAAGAGCAATTAATATTCTGATACCTGTGGCTAGCTGAAGTGATATAGAGCTGAAGATTTCTTTTTCCATTTCACTCCAACTGTGGTTTTGTTTTTTTCCAGCCATTCTCTGGTCAGTGGTTTTAGGGGCACCAAGGTTCACTTTTGTGGGTAACCTCCACTGTTAGCTGTTGATTTAATTAACTCAGGCTCCTCTGCCTTCTTGACCATACCAACCCCAGCAGGGCTGGATTTCAAACACAAGCCCTGAGTATTTCTCCTTTATGAAAAGTGACAGGTACTGGGGGAAAGCAAAGGCCCAATTTTGTCCGCAGATGGAGAAATAATAATAATAAAAAAACCATAAGTCAGAACAACTGGACTCTGCAGAGCACTTTCTCCAAAGCAGAGGGAAGGGCAGCAAGGAGAAACTCAGGGGCCAAGTCCACACCTGAACTGCAACATGGCTACTGCAGGTCTCAGCACAGCACAGTCTACAGGAAAACCTATTCCAGGATGGCAATAGTGGTTGCTTAGCCGTAAGTACGATTAGCAACAATTGTTTGTCTTGTTCATTGTGAAGTTGAATCGAGTATTAATGAACATGGTTGATGGCTAACACTCAAGGCATAACCATAGGCCTGCTCGCAGCACCTCCAGGAGGCAATGCTGAACAGCAGCTCCTGCTGCCTTCAGAGATCTGACTGCACACTCTCACCCCCGCCCCCAACAAAAAAGTTTCTGCGCAAGCCAGGAATAGAGATGATCCTGGACACCAGGGTGGGGACCCGTGTTGCCCCAGCACAGCCCCACTACTGCTGTCCCTGTGGGCAGCATCTACAAGACCATGCCCAGGTGGGTTTTAGAAAAGGAGAAGCCTCCAAGTCCTCTGGGTCAGGAACAGCAGGAAAACAACAGTTACCTTCTACCCCAGTAGCATTTATCAAAGTCACCAATCTGGACCCATGTGAGAAACACAGCCCCCAGGGGCTCAGCACCAAGAAACCCCCAGCAAGACTTGGAGATGTCCTTCATCCCCTGCTGAACTTCCCCAACCTTCACCGGCAGCTGAAACCCTGTCTGAGTGATTGGCCCAGGCAGGTGCTGCCTTGTTTTTAGCAGCCTCATTGAAATTTAAATTGATTTGTTATTTATCCAACTGACAACAAAGAGAGAGAAAAAGTCATAATTCTGTGCACTAGGGAGATTGGATTCCTGTATCACTGTCAGCTGCATTAACTTACTTCCTGGATCTAAATTCAATTAGGGCAGCATTCCCTAGCATTAATAAATCAATACCAATGCCATTTTGATATATTTTGAATGTCTTTCATTATATATTTCAGGGCAAGGATTAGTGCTGAATTAGAAGTTAATGGGACGTGACAAGGCAAATCAAGTTGGGTAAGTAAAACCTTAGAGCCGTTAACTATAATTGCTTTCTGTCGCAAAAAATTGCTTTGGTGAAACAATGAGTTGTTGAACTTTTCTTGTTGGGAGTATCCCAGCCAGGGGGACAGTCTCTCTTTGCAATAAGGGAAGAACAGTTAAACACAATCAGAAAGTCTCCAGCAGGATTTGCATCTGCATTGTGGTAGTGGTATGGCATTTAATCCTATGGCATCAAATGCCTCCTGTAGCAGCTTTGGGGACAGACTGACACCTCGCTTATCTCCCTATAGCTTCTGGGGCTCCCCACCCGCCCACAGCTGAGAGCTCGGGCTATGCCTGCTGCAATGTCACCTGCCACCAGCACCATACACTGGTTTTTATACCAAAGGATCCTGGGAAAATTGAACTGATTTCAAGGCTTGATTAAAAATGAATGAGAGAAAGCATTGGTGTCATGTTAGGGAATTTGTCCCAAACTACTGTGAAGCGGTCTTTTGAAAACCAACATGAAAATTCACCAGCATGGGCATGAGCCCATCCGTTCGATCTGCATGTGCACCCTGTCCCTCATCTCATCCCAGATATTTCTCCACAGCAACAGAGCAGACAAAATGCTGCAAACAAGGACTCATTGCAAAGCAAGGGGGAGTCTGCAGAAGTGACAGAAGAGCCGTTACCTGGGGCGACGAGAGTTATGGATATTTGGAAGAGCATGATGAACAGGTAAGTATAGCAGTGTCACTGGCACAGCTAAAGGCATGGTAGAGCATCCTTGATATTGGCATCCTTAAGCCTAAATATAAAAGGCAAAAATCCAGATCCTCAGCTGGGATTAAGCTCACCGACTCCCACAGATGACCTGGCCATGATTTTGGCTGCCTGTCTCTCTGGACAATAATCCCTCGATATCTGCTGCAGTAAAGGTAAATCTCTGCAACTCCTCCTCACAGCACATGAGCCTGCTGCCTCTCAAATTGATCAGGACAGTCCTGATTGCAGATTAAATGACTGGCTATCAATGACTTGAATCCTGTCCATCAATCACTCAGTTTGGCCCCTTGCAAAACATTAGTGAAGTAATTTATCAGAGCAACTCTTTGAGACAATAAACCAGGCACCTTACAAAATGGACCATGCGACTGTTAAAGGTCTTAAAAGCATTTGCCAATTATGAATGGCCTGAAGGGAGCCATTCTTGCTGCATCTGGGGATGAATAAAGATGGAAAATAATAGTATATCAATGGTATTGCAACTTTGCTGTATTAATCTTTTAAGAAATAAAGTTGCTTGGCCCTTCAAAACAGGAATGGCACAAGGTGCCTCTGGATCTTGATGTATTAAAAGTGGAAAAATTTATAGTCTGAGATTTCCTCTGACCTATCCCCACTGAGTCCGTCATAGTTGTGTCCCCTAAAAGCTGGTGCATCCTATATAGGAGACAGAGGTACATGGGAAAGGGGCCTGACAGCTAACACAAGGGGCCAAGAACCAGACTTTTGGGGCGATCCTCCAGCTCCCACACTGGGCAACAGTGGAGCAGATGCATGCAGAAGGTAGTGGAGGACAAATCCTGCACTCAGACAAGCTCATCGCTTGGAGAGGAATAAGTTTTACTGAGCCTGGAATCATCCAGGACCCCTCTAAAAACCAGTGTAATCAGCTCAAAACTCAGAGGTTAACACACACACACACAAAAAAAAGCCAACCACCAAACAAATTACGCACCCTGCCAGTTACTCCCCTGCCCTCCTCCAGCTCACCTGGTGAAAGCTGGGCAGGCCCAGCCATGCTGACCTGCTCCTCCACCAAAAACCTTCCTCCTCCACCAAAAACCTCGCGGAACTCAAACTCCACAGCATCAGAAAAGACTACTGTTTCCTTTGCCAAGCAAGCCCTCAAGTTGCATTATGCTGTACATAAAATCAAAATGTGCTATTAAGAGCAATTTAGAGTCAGGATTACCCTTTGAAACCAGGTGTTTTCACTTTCAGGGGCACCGTAAGCTGCAAGAATGGGACTTTTATATAGATTTTCCATAGCTGACTTGGAAGAAAAAAAACACACAGAGCCCACTAAACCATAGCCCTGAGAAAACAGGTATGGTTGCATCCTTTTGCAATTCATTAGATCCTTCCTCCTCGAGCAGGCAGGTGCTGATCTAACCCATGGGTTGTACAAGGGAAAGAAACAAAAAAACACCACATTTTTGATCAAAATCATTTAGCCCAGACAACAAACAAGTAGTTCTTTTTTCCAAGTGGGTTCCAAAGCCTCATAAAAGGGTGCCAAAAGCTGAACGACCTTATAAACCTCAGCCTCAAATGTACTTGGAGGCAGCTCAGCTCAGACCATGGCTTCTGACAAGGTACTGGAACCACTGTGCCCGGCGGGAGTGCACCTGAAGAGCAGCAACTGCCACCTCCAGGAGATGCAAAAAGCCAAACCAGGCTTAACCACAGCAGTGGATCCAGGTCTGGAGGCAGCATCCAGCCCTCCCACCCAGCACAGTTTCCAAAATGCCTCTGTTGGAGCTTGGCTCCTCTGAAGTCCTTTTCTCTGGAAGGGCTCTATGAAAAGTCACAGACATTTTGGCCACATCTGCAGCTTGCCAAATTAGGGTATTTTCTGCCCACTTCTGAGCTACTATAATGCGGGTTTATAACTCCTGGAGTGTCTGAAAAGCCAGCTATCATAGGCTTTTGTTTAACTTGGCCATGGAGACTAAAGAAAAAAAAAAAACCATGTTCAATTAACACAAGCATCAGCAAGGATTTTTTCCACCTCAGTCACACACAGCACACTCTCTTGGACAGGCTCCTTTCATCGATTCAATGGTGGTAGCTAAATCTCGACAAAACACATCCAACATAAAATCCAAGCATTCCCGGCATTGCATCCCAGGCTCCCCAACAAGGAAAGCCAAGCAGGTGGCACACCAGCCTTGGCCACTCTCACCCATCCTATGAAGGCCACACGAAGGTGCCCATGTATGGACAGGCTTTACTCGCCTGCCCGCGCTCTCCCCAGATCCTTCCCTTGAAGCCTGCACACGTTCGTGCGCACTCTCTCACCCCTGCCTTCCTTTTAAAGGGTACCTTAACTCCACCCAGCACGAGAAGGCAACAGCCAGCAGCTCCGTGCAACCGTCCCCCAGTGCACTGAAGGGATTTATTTTCCTCTAGCCTTCAAGTTTTATTTTTCAGGTCCCAAAACCTTTCAGATCCACAAAACAAGCAAACAACCCTCAAAACTCAGCAGCCCGTACTGCCTCTCTCTGTGGCCCCCAGCCCAGCACTACCTGCCTCCCCCACCCTCGTGCCAGGTGAGACACTGAAAGCAGCCACAATCTGTGCTGGTTTCTAACGACTTCCTTGTCTCACACAGCAGCTTCACCCACTCCAGGGAGAAGAAGAAGAAGAATCAAGAATCACTTCGCCCAGATGCATTGCACAACCTTTAAAAAAGCAGAAGCCCCACTTGCAGAGAAACCTGCTCTGGGCAGCTCAGACAAGCCCCAAACCTCTCTACCCACAATCTTGAGCAAGAATTTATCCCAACCACAACAGGGATCTTCTTTCCCCATGCTGCAGCTCCCCGAGCGCAGCCCAGCTCTGCGCACAGCCCCCAGGAAGGCTTGAGGTTTGCTCGTGCTGTGAGGAGTGCCCATCTGACTGCTATGGTCTCAATTAAGAGGGTCTTCATCCTGCAACCATGGCACGATGCTGTCAGCCAGCTCCTTAACCCAGGGAACAAAGGAGGAGATGGAAAACGGGGACTGGAAAGCTCTAAGACCCCACATCTGCCTAAGGGATGTTTGATTTTTCCTATTTTTAAGTAATTGCAGATGTAAAAGGAACAGCAAGGAGAGCCCAGGCTGCTGAGGCCCAGAGCTGATGCAAGCTCCCATGTACAAATGTGAAAATTAGACAAGGTGTTGGGTGACCCAAGGGGGAAAAACAAAAAATGAAAACGCTTCAAACATTCCAGAAATAACACAGGCAGTTCCTGAATTACTACTGTGTTAGCGGAGACTGCTCCACTGGCAAGCCATCAAAATCTGCCGTAATCCCACAAAAAATCAATGCAGTGATAGCACTGCCAGCCTGGAATAATTTATGCATCTTCTTGGACTCCTGAGCAGTGTTTCTTCTAGGAGGCTCAAATACAGCAGTGGTGGGGACAACATTGCAAGTAAGCACACGCTCACCTTTAAGCACAACCCTATTGCCATCATCACCAGCAGGTGCTTAGAAACAAGCATGGGCTGAGGAGCATCACTGGATCAAGAGCAATCAGATCTGTGACTGAATAAAGCAGAAGAAATCATGCAAACCCCACGTTAACAGCAATCAGACCAGTTGCTCTCCTTTTCTACCCCAAAAAAAGCTCTTATTTCCCCTCCCTGGAGAAATTTTTGAGACTCCCTTTCCCTAGAGTTAGAGCCTGTCAGAAAGACAGCAGGACTCATTTCACGGACAAGCCCATCTCCCCCTACTTCTTGCCTTTACTTCAGACATGACCTTTTGATTTCTCGGGTAGAGTGTAAATTACATGTCGCCAGCATAAAATATTAAATCCAATTTATATTTAATTATTGATGTTATTATGTATTCCATAGTAATGGCAGCAGGAAAAAAAAAATCCACCCCACCATTAAATAGCTTGGTTGCATTAGCAGCTTCTTGAGGTTAGATATCTTCCTCCGTTCCTTCTTAACAGTAAGATTGATGGGTATGGGAAAGTTTGTAAATAGTCTTCCAGAAATATTTTATCTGATTATTGTACCTATAAAAGGGATCGGGGGAGGGGAGAAAGGACTTTTTTAAACCGCTGCTAATTATTTGTTCAGATAAAGGGCAAACAGCTCGGTGAGCTGCGTGCATCTAATGCTCTCCAGCAGCCCCACTGGAGGTAGGTTGCTCCAATAGCCCCCATAGGCAGAGACGGGGCCATGGAAACCAACCTGGGTTTAAGAAAAAAAAGGCGGTGGAGAACCACAGTGGTTTTTTCCAGCTGAGATTTAACCAGTGTGTTAAACTGGAGTTTGACATTTTTACTAAAATATTAATTGATTGTGTTTCGACTTGATTAAGCTAATTTTCTACCCATATATATTTAATGCCAAAGAGACCCAACGTGCACAGAGCTTCGTTGTGTAAGTTTTGCTCCTGTTGTCCTCATGTGGGATGAAAGGGATTTATGGACATGCAGCATGGCCTGGGCTCCCAGTGAGAAAAAGCTCATCCAACCACCCCAAACTGCCTTCAGCAAATAGCCCCTGCCAGGCAGCACATCCCACCGTCATGGCAGCATGTGGCTCTCTGCCCCTGCTCTCCGCCCGCTGGGGATGAAACACCTGCCTGTTTTCTGTCTCTGCAGCAAAGGCTGAACCTCTCCAAGGAACCCAGACCAAAGCACTGAAGATTTTATGTGCATGGTCCCTAAATGCCACCACATACCACAAAGGTGAATCCCTCTTTCAGGGCCTCTCCTTCTCATGCCTCATTGCAGGGGTGGCCCTGGGCTCCTCTCTCACAGTGCCACACTGCACACTCAGGTTTCTGGAGCCGCATGTGACCACGAGCCAGCGGCAATTATGCACAAACAGTTTTTCTGGGAGCAGAAACCGCCCAAGGCTCAGCACTGTGGCAGCAGCTGCCACCTTTGCCTGTGAAAGAGCAGCAAGGGGCCCGCACTCCTGCTGGGCCAGGCCAGCTCCTGAGGAGAGCTGCCGACTGCTGTCGCTCTTTGGCAATCTTTCCTTCTCCTGTATTAATGTAATAATCATTGTATTAATTTCTGCTGTGCCCATGCCCCCTGCCTCAGCGTTCCACACAGCACAATAAAAAAAACATTATCCCCCTCACTTAAAGTTCAAATCAATAGACCAAATGGAGAGAATCCTACTCAAGAAAAGTAAAGAGAAATAATTAATCTGGGGGCTGACAGGAGGCTACTAAGTGCTCAAGTGTCACCGCACTGGGTGACAACCTTTGGGACCGGCCAAGCTACAGATGCAAGAGGGAAAGTTCCTCCCATCAAAGTACGTCACAGAGTTACTCCCTGCAGAGTCAAAAGATTTGATGCTGCTTTCCAGCTCCCACCAACACCCTGCCAGCATGAAAAACAGCCAGGTTTAGCATTTTAAAAAATGCAAAAAGAGAAGAGAGACAGAAAGGAAAAAAATAGAAAAAAGAGAGACCCACAGGGACAGTCACATAGCAGACAAGTGAAGGGAGCCCATGTACGGGCTCTGAGCAACAGGAAGGCATGAAAAACCGAATTACTGCTGTATCAAAAATAAGGCAATTTGGTTAACCGTCACGAAACACCGCTGAGCTGGGAAGCCGCAGAGCCCCTGCAAGCCCAGCCTGCCTCCCAGCAGCCTGCTCCTGTAAAGGAGGCTTGTTCAAACAAATAAGCAAGTTCCTTGATATTTTTTCTCCCCTCATTTGGACAATTGACAAAGCCATCAGAGTAGCTCAGCTTCACCATGGCTCCACATGCTGTCAGCAGATGGGCAGCTTCTTCAGTGAGAGCTTCTCACTAAACCTGCACATTTAGTGACATCAAAATGCTATGGAAGTTTCATTCCATTTCCTGAAGTATTGTCTTAAAAGTCAAAACTGTCAAACACATTATGTCAGTGTTCCAAAATAAAGTACTCCCACTTTTTGATAGGAATTTTTTTTTTTTTTGCTTAGAAATGCTCCTTAACAGCCTTTTAAAGCTGTTCAGAAGCCTTTTCCAGACAGTTCAAAAGAAAATACTTTGAATTTTTTTAATTGGATAAGCTGGAGTGTTTTGCAGGTATTTCCAGGGAGGCACATAGTCAAGGTTAGCCAGCAGCCACCCCATCCCCAGCATGATGTGGAACAAAGACAGGGACAGAGACCCCCTAAAGCTGCCATCCCAGAGCCCACAGAAGACAGCCCAATTCCTCCTCCAGTGCATGAGCAGCAGCCTCAGGCCAGGGCAGCCCAAATTTTATCCTTTTGCTGTTTTCCAGCCCTTGGTTTTCCTGGGGTCAGACACCCTGACTGTACCACCAGAAATTTTGACACCATGACAGCCCCAAGGAGCAGCAACAGCTTTTCAAGACTCACGTTTTTTGAAGCAGATCCTGCAGATTGCATCACAGGAGCAACTGAAAGCCCCCTTCACCAACTCTGTAGAGAGATGCTCACATGCAGCAAAGCCATGATCACAAGCTGCTGCTGTATTGCATCTCCCTCCCTCCCTCCCACCAACTGCAGCTGATTATTCCTTAATTGCCTCCGCCCTGTCAGTACTGCCTTGGGCAGCTCAGGTGCCAGGCGTTTTATGCTGCTCCTTATCAGCCCCCAAACTGTGCCAGCTCCACACTGGGGGTCTGGGCTTCATTTTTGAACCACAGGACCCCAGGGATCTTTAACAAGAATTATTTCTTATTACATTCCCCTTGATTTCAACCGATCCCTCTTTTCCATTCCCAGGAAGGAAGCAAGTATTGTGCTATGCCTGCACTGCTTCCGCTGCCACATCTGCACCCAGCTTGCTGACTTTCCAAGAAGCTGTTCCAGCATTTCAGGCTTTCAAGTGATGCAACTTTCTCTTGCTCCTATTTTTAGGTGCTCATATTTTGCCAGGTTGATGTTTTCCCCTAATGTACTGGTACTTGTTGGGTTCATCATTCAACAGATGGAGGGGAGCAGACCAGAAACTGTACAGATCAAAAAATTTGATTTTTTTTAAGAGGTTCTTAATACCACATCACCAAAGGATGCTACGGACACAAGGAATAGGGTTAACTATTGCACCAAGCCCTGTGCTTTCCCCCAGGGAGCCTGTTGTATGGTGCCTTCCTAAATCACGGCCATGCACATGGATGACTGATTCAAGGATGTCTGCAAGAAGCTGCCATCAAAGCAGCTGTGGTGCCAGCCATGTGCTGGCCTGGGGACCCATGTGTCTTTATTACTATTCTCCTGCTAATAAGTATTGGTTTTTTATTCTATCAAATTACCTCCTTTGATGCCTAAATCAGTTCCAGCCGAGTCCTCTGCCAGGACCTCCAATCTGGCAGCATTGATTCCCTAATCGCGTTTGTCCACGTCCTAATCTCTACGTTTGCTTTAATGGATGTTTATATATATGAATTATAGCCCAGCCCGTGATGTTTCCCAGAAATAGTTAGAGAGCCCCCAGCAAGCACCAAGCACAGGCATCAGGGACTGGCGCGGCCCCATGCTTGGATTTCTATGCCTAAAAATATACAGCCGGGATAACATTTTTTTTTTCTGAAGAGCAAAATTCAAGGTGCTTCAATATGTTTTACAGGCACATGCAGACAAGATCCTAGTTTACTCCCCAAGGACAGTGAACTGCCTGTGGGGACATGTAGGGACTGCTGTGCTGGGACAGGGCCACCGCCGATGGCAGCGCAGAGCCACAGGCACAAGCACGTCAGCAAACCCTTGAAGATCCTCCGTGCGAGCCAATGCCTCCTGCCAAGACACGGCTTGCAAACAACAAGTGAAATCACTGCCACGCTGCACAGAGTGGCTGGGAAGGACATGTTGTTCCTTCTGCCCTACATGGTCTCCCCATGGCCTCCAGCGAGTGAGGAGCTGGGCAATGTGGCTGCTCCGTGCACGGCTCTTTCCAGTAACTCCAGAGTATGAAACCGTTAAGGTACCTAGCACACTGCTCGGCAAAGCTGCTTCATGGCCAAGGTCCATGCACGAGCCTCGTTTCTCCTGGTGTCAACAGGAAGCCATGGAAAAGCCAAGATTCAGAGGGAAACAAAAAGCAACATATTTCCACTTCAGTTTTGAAGGGAGGAGGGATGGCAAATGGCAACAGGTGGGGAAGTTTTAATGAGCAGATTTAAACACTCAGAGGGGACTCTGAGATCACCCTCAGGCTTGGCTCAGCCCCAGCCCTGCTACGAGTGGGTGAACATGGAGGGTGCAGTGCCCTGCATGCTGCCTGCCTCCCTGGGCACCCACCATCTCCTCCATTCCACATGAGGCCACTTGGGCTCTGAAAACTTCAAGGCATGAATTCATTTTCCCCTCTCCCGCCTCCTCCCAGCAGTGCTGGTGGCAGCACAGCATTGCCTGCTAATTTTACTCCGTCTGGCCAGAGCTCGCAGCCACTGGTTCTTGTTATACCTCCCGTGGAGCAACAGCGCAAGCACGCAGCATTTTTGCAAAGTTACAGGGTAGCAGAAATATACTTGTTTTGTTTTTCCTTTGGCCACTCTGTTGTGCTTCCAAAGTTGGGAAAAAATTAAGTAGCAAGAGAGGGAAAAAAAAAAACCATATTAGACATACCTAAATAAACTGATTTTTAGGTGTTGATTGCACTCCAGAGCGGAAGAAGGGAGAGGACAGAAAGACGGAAGAAATTCAAAATCCAGAAAATTTGAGTTTGTTTTTTTGAAAAAAAAAAAATGCACAAGCAGTGATGCCCACCCCAACCAGCCTATTTTGCATGAGCCTCATGGTGATATCCCATCGGCTGTGGCTCCCATCACCAGCCCCAGCCAGGGGCCCTGCCCCACAGCAAGGGTCCACTTGAGTGAAAAAACATTTCCTTCTCCTTGTCTTTCCTGGCAGATCCACTCCCCACCAGCCCCCACAGCATGGGTCTTAACAAGGCGTGAGTGTGCCATCGTGCCAAGCTCCAGACAGGGCAGCAAAGTGAGGAAGGAGACAAGGATGAGCTGGGGGTGATTAAGGGCATCTGGGAGAGAAGTAAAACATTAGTGAGAGGGAAAGCAATGAGATGTATGAAAAGGAAAAGCACTGGCATGGAAAGGAAGGGGTCTGGCACCAAAAGGAGGGCAAATAGGGCTGGCCAGAATGGCTAAATAAGCACTTGGAGCTGTGCACAGTGCAGAGCCGGCAGGGTGCTTGCTCACACAGCCCGGGGAAGGCTCTGACAGCAGTGAGCGGGACAAGGAGCTGTTACCTGCCCCCATGGAGTGTGAGTGCTGGGGAGCCACTGGGGACCAGCAGCGCCCGGACACCTGCTGCCCAAGGGGATGGAACCTGAAACCAAGCAGCAGCAGAGGAAAGCTGGGTGCGATGCTCACGCCGACAAGGTTTCCATCACAGCCCTTCCTGAAGGGAAAAAAAACCACATGGTATGGAGGGCATAGAGCACAAAATGCCAGGTTTTCCCTCAAAATGTAAGAATTTAAGCTGTTCGTGCACAGGATATTTAAGGTGCAGTTCAGCACACCCCGGCACAAGGTGGGCACCCGGCACCACAGAGGGAGGAAATCGTCCCAGCGGCGGGTGAGGAAGCTGCAGGGCTGGGCTTGGATCCGGAGCGCAGTCCTGGTTAACACATGTCGCAAAACTGAAAGCCAAATGGAGAAGGAAACAGAAGGTGACAGTAAAGATACCGTGACTAAAGGGATCTTCCAGGGCTGGTTAGAGGAACTGGCTTTGCCTTGAGGTGGTCGGGGATGTGCTGGAGAGCTGCGCACGGCACCACAGATACCATCAAAATGCCACCCAGGTGGTTATGAGAATGACAGATAAAGGCAGCAGAGCAGGAACAGATTTGCAGAAGTGACACCCTCCGGGGCCCAGCACCGGTTGTCAGCCCGGCCTCGTGGTTTCTCTGTTTTTTCTCCCACCAAACATCAACGCCCCTGCTCCCGCACAGCCAGAGGGCTCAGCTCTGCCCACGTGGGGAACTGCTCCCTAATCTAGCCCTGGATTAGCACCCTTCGAGTGTCTCGGCCCTCAGGCCGAGATTTTGAGGCAGGCAGACTGTTGGTGCAGGGGTGCATGGCATCAACACACCTCTAAGGCCTCCTGTTGCCAAAAACTACCTTTCAGTCCTGCAGTTAAATGCCTTTTTGCCACAGTTAAGTGCCCAAATCTTTTTGCATCACTGCATTTTTTGTTTTGGTGCATTCATCATCTTGAACAAAGGAGGAGATGACCACTCAAGGTGCCTTCCAAAACAGGGCAAAAGCATTTGCACCCCCCTAGCAGAAACCAATGTTGCTAAGCCTGCCCAGCACCCATGGGTGCCCTTGGGCAAAGGATGCTCTAAGCAACTCTCACAGGAGCATCTCCTGTGGAATGACTGCAGAGGATTGAAATGGGCCACGGCTCAAGGGACTTGAGCACTGGAAGGGGTCAGACCTGAGCTTGCATTTCCCTGGGGGACAAAACCTCCCCATGCATGAGAAACAGCTCCCAGATTTGAGCCTCTGCAAGAGTCAAACAAATCCAGCTTGCTCACAGCTCCTCTCTACTCCTTTCACCAAAGTTTCACCATATTAAGCAGCTGAACTGCATCATCCAAGGAGTGTCAAATTGGTTTTAAATGGTTCTAATTATAACCAGGAAGTTTTAAAGTGTGTGGGTGGAAAGGCATGCAGCAGATTAATTTAATAGCAGTTACCACGGCACAATAGTCCTTCAATTAAGAGTTCTTTCTGGCTGTTTTTTTTTTTTCTTTTCTCTGTTAATAATAAATGTCACAAATGAGAATAGACATATTACTTCATCAAATGCTTTGGCGTATCTTGTCGCCGAAAGCCTTTTGTGCAGAAATAGTAGCTGAAAGGGTAATTTTATAAGGCTTAACACTCACTTAACACTTTAGGGGCCAAAATCTGCCCTCAGAAGAAATCCAATAGGCTGCACCTGTTTACATCAGAGCAGAATCTGACTGCAACCACAATAAAAGCCCTCATCGTAGCAGGCAGGTTTGAGCTATGGTGTCAGACACAAGCCTGCATCCTACTGCCAGCAGCTGGGGAGACTGTGGGGCACAGCTGGGGGGCAGGGAGCCTGGGGACCTCAGCTTTGCACCCTAGAAATGCTCCCACTCAGACCATTTTGTTTTTCCAGCCCCGTGACTCAGAGTTCAGTGCCAGCTGCGGGGTGATTCTGCAGGGTGCGTGTGGCCATAATGGCCGTCAGCGGGGTGAGGGGTGGCCCTGGCAGAGTCCCTGAAGTCGGGGAAGGGCACAGCCTGAGAAGGGGCAGCTTCCTCTCCCCCTCCAGCTTTGAACAGCATGGGGGTTCCTGAAAACCAGGTGTCAAGATGGGAAAACGTGTGTTTAACACTGCTGCTCTGTGATGAGAGTCTGTGAGCGGGGCTGGGAGGCTGCAGGGCAGGGGATGGCTGTGGGTAGCAGCCTGCACCCCAGCTCCTTCCCGGTGCTGCAGATGCGGCCTTGTTAGCGGATGTGATGTGCAGCAATGCCCACGCAGCCATGTGCCACAATGTACTGTCAGGGACTGCTCCCTGCTCCACAGCGAGCTGCAGTGCATGTCTCGCGTGTCCCTGGAAAAGGCAGCTTGTGGCCCTGTCTCTGTTCTTTCAGCTCCTTTCATAAAACCTAGCAAACTTCAGCCCAAAATTGCTTCGCACCTGGATTGCAGACTTGGTTTCCAGCATCCCTTCCCAGAGCCATGCAGCATGCTGGGGCAAGCTCGCGTGTCCCTGGCCAACTGCTGTGGCCTTTGCAATTCGTTTTTTCCTCCCAGGTCTCAGCTGCAGCCAGGCAGGTTTCTCTTTGCAGCTGGAAATTTTGCCTGGATCCAGCTCCCAGCACCACAGAGGGGAACCCTCTGGCTCTGCCTAAAATAGCCTTTACTATTATTTTTTCCTCTTTGAAAGGTTTATTCTGGTGGGTAATGAGGGGGAGACTGCTGGGGTAGGGGAAAACCATGGAACAACCCAGCCCAGCCAGTTAATGATGAGGGAGGATGCAGTGGCCACGACCAGGAGACAAAAATACTGGAAAGAGCAACCAGAAGCATCTTTAAAAGGAAAACCTGCGGCTGGCAGGAGGGGCAGAGAGGCTGGGAGGGATCAGGAGACACCCCAACACCTCCAGGCTCCCCAGGACACTGAGCAGAGGATGGGGCTAAGAGAGGCACATCCCCTCTGCCTGCAGTGGGTGCCCTGGAGACCCGCAGCACCTCTGGATTTGCACCCAGGGCAGTGTACTAGGACCACTGGGGAGAGCTGGCCCCTGTCCCCCTGCATTGCTGATGAACTGCAGCTTGGGGGTAAGGTGCCTGCTGTTTACCAGCACCGGCTGTCCTTTAATATTTAATGACAGCTAAAGTGTGCTTCCCACACAGGGGGGCTCAAAACAGGGCTACAAGAAAGTGATATTCAGACTGGAATTGCTCAGTCTCTTCGGTGGCAAATATGCATCAAAAATGAACTTTCTTGCTCCGCCCTGCCTAGTTGCTGCAGGGCGCAGAATGGCAAATCAGGGGCAGGGGCACCCAAAGCACCCGAGGGGACCGGGATGCCACCCCAGGAGCCACGGCAGCACTGCCTTTGCTTGGCACTTCCCTGGCCCCGCTCAGCCTCACTGCTTGCCCCGCAGTGCCCAGCAGCCTTGTGCCACAGGAGCTTCCTTGCACACCACCAAGTGCTGAAAAACAACAGAGATTGACTAATATTACCCAAAATCCGGCTTCATCTTTGTGATTTGTACTTGAGTTTGGCAAATGCAATATTGAACAGATGCCTGGAGGGACTTTGGCACTAAAAACAATGCACAGGAGGTAAACATGGAGATTTATTATTTTACTTTTGTGGTTTTGAGATAGTTTATGACACTGAGCTAATAACTCACAAACCAAAATCTTCATTGATCGGGGAAAACGTTACGTTATCAGCCCCCCGCGCCTGGAGAGGCTGCTCCCTTGCAGCTGCCCCCTGCTTTGCTGCCCACCAGGGACGTGTCCATCCTGGTGTGTCCCTTGGGGCACACCCAGCAGGACACCCATGCCCTGAGCCCCATTTTCTGGGACAGTGTGCCATAGGCTTGGCCCCTGCAGCAGGGAGTATCCCTGGGGCCAGATTCGGGCTTCCTCCAGGGTACAGGGAAGATGAGGAGCTTCAAGGTCCCAAATACTCTGGGCACTTCTCAAAAATGAGATCTCAGGGACCATTTCCAAAGTCTTGGAACTCTGCAAAGTTTGACGCATGTTGAATTTTGGTGCCTGTTTGCCCGCAGCAGTGAGAGGTGGGTTTGCAGTGTCTGCCCTCAGGGGCTACAGCTGAGGCTGCTACCAACACATGAGGAGTAGCATCCCAGGGAGTGGAGAGCAAAGCAGCCACAGCAGGGAGGGAAGCAAATCCGCAGTGTTCAGGGCAGCCCCTTGGCCCCACTGGATTCAATATCACTCGTGCCAGGACCAACAGCAGGAGTGCCCCCTACACGCTGCCCAGCTTGCGGCATCCCTCCCACTGGCCTCCTTCTCCCTCCTAATTGCAACAGTGGGACCACAGGTCCCATCCTTCCCAGTTATTGACAGCTAATTAATTGCCACTTGTCACATTCCCCTGGGGAAGCGTCCGCCCCCACTGATCAATCCCTGCTGCCACTGGGTTTTGGGAGCTTCAAAGGCATTCCTATCCCACGGGGACTGGCAGGGCCTGGCTGCAGAGAACCAGACTGGTACCTCCTGAATCAGCTGCGCACAGAGCACAGCCCCACGCTGCGATATGCTGCTGGGGAGGGTTTCTGTGCCAGCGGGTGATGCTCAAGGGCAGCACATTGGCCAGGCTTTCCCAGCCAGAGCCTGGCAAAGGGAGAAACACAGAGGTGAGCACCCTGGGCCACTCTCCTGCTGTCTCACAACAGCATATTTCTGTGATATATACTGTAAATCTGCTTCATTTGAAATTCATGGTTAATGACTGAGGTGCTCTCATCCAGGAAACTCCGTGAGGTTCCGGCTTTTAAGGGAAAAGATGTAACCAGGCAGGAGTTGACAAGCACTGCAGAGAGCTGCCCCACTCTCCAGGCACTTAAGAAGTCTCCAAGAGAAACATCACCCCCAAGGGAAGGCTGTGATTCACCAGCAAGGAGAGGGCGAGAGGCAAGGGGGCGAGGTGCTCAGGGTGCCCAGGCTGTCACCTCCACAGGATGGATACTTCTGCTCACCCCAGCCAGGACTGGGGTTTTGGGTGCATCATGCTGGGAGGAAGCAATGAAACTCATGCTGTGTGCACTGGTTTGGGGTCACAGTGGGAGCAACAGGCTGGTACGGGGTCAGCAGCAGCGGGAGCTGCATCCGGACACATTGCTGCTTCCTCCCCTCGCCCTCAGGGCTGAAAATCCCAAATAGTCCCACCATACGTCCTCCAGCCCATCATCCCTGTCTGAGCAATGATCCCAGAATGATGGAATGTAGCATGGAAAGGGAAAAATTGGGCAAGGCTCACCCACAGCCCCTCACTTGGCAAAACTGTGGGACACCCCCATCCAGCCTGCCCCACGGCAGGGCTGAGACCAGGTACACCCATCAGGACGCTCTGAGCAGACCCAGGGAAGAACGAGGTGAATTTTCCATTTTGCCCACCCACTTGATGTTAGCATTAAATGCAAACCATTGCCATCATTTGAACTGTATGATCAGGAGCCTAATTCAATACAATTAGGATCATTGTTTGAGGCTTGAGCATTTAGCTGAAACCCTAAGCCAGTCCTGCAGTAATTTGGCTGTGGAGGAATTGATTTTGACCGTCAGCACTTTCTCATTTTCAATACAGTACAAACGTAACCAGGTTAATTTCTGTTAAGCACATTACCCAGGTACTTTTTGCTCTCCAGCCCAATGATTATGTGTCTGATCTGAAAGATTATAATTGCAACCCAACAGGACACAAACTGTAGTCTATGATTGAAAAAAATAGGACTGAAAGAAAATCAGCTTGTCTTCAACCTAAAAAACAAACAATCTTCACTTTTCCCCTCTCTCCAAATTTCTTCACGGTTAATGACTGCATGCAACAAAGCAGTATATTAGATCTGTTCCAATCAGTAAATATCTCCTGATTAATCTTATCTTCAATACGCTAGCATGTCTGCCATCTCACTGGATTAATGCCTTTATTGCAAGTTTGATTTGGTCCTACGCAAGTTTTAGGCCTGGTTTTCCTCTCCTTTACCCAGTGCTTCTGCTTGCAAAGGGCTTCCCAGCATGACTGGAGCAGGGACAGACGCCTGGCACATGGAGGAGAGGGTGGGGTCGCTCCCAGGACTCCCACCTGTCCCAGACTCCCTTGGGGCTCCCAGCCCCATTGGCATCCCGGACGCCGTCTCTTTTCCTGCCTTCAATTCTTTGTCCCGGTGACAGAGGGGATTTGGCCACGTGTCTGAGATTCCCAGACGTCAGCATACCACTGGGCTGACACCACTGTGAGCCAGCCAGCAGGAACACAGCAAACCCACCCTGCGTGTTTCACCCATGCTCGCCCCTGCAGTTTCCCCCAAAATCAGAGGCAGGGAAGGGTTCTCACATCACCGAGGACATCCTTCCCCTCACCACTGCCATCCATCCCAAGGGCTGGGACTGGGATGAGCCTTGTCACCAGCCCTGCCTGTACATTATTTCTCCTGATCATCGTAACGTTCTTCCGCTTATAAAGCACCTTTCATCACGAAACAGGATGGAGCGCGACAGCTGTTGAACAGCATGGAGCTGCGCTGCACAGGCAGGGACGGGCAGGAAGTGGAAGCAGCTCCTGCAGCTGCTGGGACCGCGCAGGAGAGCTGTACTCACGCCACTGCATGCTGGGGCCTTATCACATCCCCCAGCACACTCACGGCTCCCTTCTGACACGCAAGAAGCCCATGTGGCAGGTTGCACATGACAGCACCAATGTGACATGCAGCAGCTGGGGAGGGGGGAGCTGCGCCCCACGGGTCCCTTGTGTTACAGCCAAGGGGAGAAGAACTGTCCTTGGTCACAGCAGAGCACTGCACCTTCACGCCCTCTCCGGCAGTGCGTACACCCAGCGCAATGACCCACAGTGCCACAGGCCTGACCCGTGGCATTGCAGGTCCAGGTTGTGGCACTGCAGGTCTGGATTGTGGCACTGGACATCCAAGCCATGGCATCATGCACCCAAACCACGGCACAGTACATCCAAGCCATGGCATTGCGCACATAAGCTACAGCAATGCATGTCCAAGCCACGGCATCACAGATCTGGCTCCCAGCAAACCCAAACCACATGCTGCACACACAAGCTTCAGTGTTGCAGCTCTGGCCACGGTGCCACACGCCCTGGTCAAGAGGCTGCTGTCCACACGCTAGGTGCCCCAGCATTGCCCTGTGAGCGTGGGAGCTGGAAGCAGTGCTGCAGGTCAGAAGCAGCAAGGGCTGACATTTAGGGCAGATATGCTGATTGATGCAGTGGTGCCCTGGCTCAGGGCAAGGGACTGGCCATCCCAGTGTCCCAGCCGTTGTTTTTAAGCACCACCTGTGCCAAGTGAGCCAGGTGTACTGCAGCACCTCACTTAAACCACAGTTTGTGTTTTTCCTCCCTACACGAAGAACTGATGCAGTCTGAACCAGTGGCATCTTCCCTTTCTGCCCCATCGTGGCTCCGGCATGAGGGTGAATGGCACAAACCCTGCTGCAGTACTGGCCTCACTATTCAGCCCTGCTCCCTTTGTGCCTTGTGATGCTCTCCCAGGCTGGGCATCGAGGTCTGTCCCAAGCAGACAGTGCAGCACCTCCTCGGGCAGTGCCAGGGAAGCACCACACTCCAGCCAGGCCACTCTGCCTGGCAACAAGTTCAGAGCAAACATCCAAATTCATTGGCTACAGGAACACAGGAGGGCTCTGGGAGCCCTGCAAGTTGGCAGCCACATCCCACCAGGCACCATGGGCTGTGGCTGCTGCTCACTGGAGTGGGACCCACTCCAGCCGCAGGGGGTTTGCAGGGGACACTGTCCTGCCTGCAGCAGCCTCCCAGGGCCAGAGGCAGGGAGCGGGACGTTGACATCAGGAGCCACGCCAGCCCCTCCAAGGGTTCAGCCAAGCCCTGTGGGAAACATCCTCACGGCCAGGGCTCGCTACCTACGGCGCTGGCGCATGCAGGCTTGGCCTGCATCCTGGGGAACATGCTGTGGCCTCTGTCATGCTGGAGCCGTGGTCGTTTTTCTGAGAAACAGCACAAACCACTCCCTTCACTGCTGCCCAGATCATCTGAGCAACACAAGGAGCTTCATGCTGTGAGGATGCCTGGGTGCCTTTGCAGAGGGCACTTAGCCGTGCACCCTGTGGACTCCCGATAATAGCATCACATTTTCTGTAGTGGATGGAAGATAACTGATGCTGTTGCCCCACCACGCCTCAACCAAGACCTTCCCCTTTGAAAAAGACAAATATAACTGAGATGACTCAGTTCCTCCAAGCTCCCATCCCCTGTACAATATGTAACTGGAATTTTTCATTTCGGCACTGCAGGGGAGGCATAACTGGAGAAGACAATGGAGTCAGCTACAACCCAAAAAAGCAGTGCCAATTCTGTGTGCATGAGAAATAAAAACATTTTTTAATCTAAAAATAAATTAACTGTAAATGACAGTAAGAGCAGATCTGCATGTACTCACTGTCATCCTGCACAGGACCAGTCCCTGCTCCTTGGCGCAAAGGAGGTTTGGGTGAATTCCCTGCTCTTTCCAGCCAGGCTGTGATTTGCAGCAGTACCACCAAGCAGAGGATGCATTCGGCACCTGTACCAGGAACTGGGCTCACTGAGTTGGCGTTAGACCCAGAAGCAAATCCAGAGAAGCCAGGAAAACATCTTGGGTTTATTTTATAACTGCATTATGGCAATAAGAAGGGAAAAGAGGCTCCACAAAGCTCAGGACTTGGCTCGGCCAAGGCACTGCACAAACCCATAGAAACCATCCAGCTTCCCACAGTTAAATAAAAGGGTAATGAGCACGCAAGCAGTTGTTGGCCCCACTTTGCAGAGGGACAGCTGATCTGTGACCTCTTGGAATGGAACTTTGTCATGGAACTGAACCAATATCCATCAGTCTCCACTGACAGACCACCTTCCTTCCCTGCTGCTCACCCTCTCTTATCTCCTAACTTGTGTTTGGAGGAGACATGGAGAAACCCAGTGCTCAGGTGTCACAGGACATTGCCTGGATGCTCCAGAAAATAAAAGGCCAGTCAAAGGATGTAAGGCAGGAGCTGCAGCGAGGCACAACTGATGCAGTTTCATGCATTGGAGAGCCAGGCCAGCATCCCTCTCTGCTCCCAAAAACTTCTCTGATCCAAAGTGTGGTCATCAGTTCCCACATGTGGTGGAGATGGAGACAGCACCTGAAGCCGAGCACCATCTTAGGGCACATGGGCAGGGCCAGATCCTGTAATTCCTCACAAGGACCAATACTTGCCAGGACACGGCCAGGGCTGCTGCTGCAGTGGCAGCAATATGTTTTCCTCTGTTTTCCTTGGCTCCTGTCATGCACTGACCACTTCCACTAAAAAACATTTCCATGGGGCCACATATGCAGGCCCTTGCTGCAAAGGGCTCAGAGCCAGCTACCAGAGGGACAGGACCCATAGGGCAACCTCAAGACAGAGGGGATGGGAGCTCCAGAGCAAAGGGATGCCAGTAAAGCCATGGTCCGAGCATGTAACTCAGTTTGATAATGTACTGCCCAACTTACCACACAGCTCCATCAACCACGTTGCTGGCTGCTTTCTTCAGTAATCTCCCCTCTTCCAGCACTAACAATCCCCATCCCCAAGTATGGTGGCAGCCATTGCATGACTGGCTTCAGGTGCCTTGTGTGCATGAAAATTACATGCCTCCCAACCCCAACCAATGGCAAGGGTACGGACAAGGCAGGTGAGGGGAGACACCCAAAAAACAAACCACGTCAGGACAACCCTCTCCTTTTTCTTAAGATATTGTCAACACGGCCATATAAAAACCTTCTGCCTCCCATTCTTTGCTCCAATCTGCTCTGTTTTACTGCACTAGTTTCACTATGTTTGGGTTTCTTTTCTTTCCTCTGTCTTGACTCCTTGCTGGGTAACACTGTATTTGATATTTTTAATCACTCAGCATGCATCAGAGTTTGGCAGTGGAAGAAAGTGAAGTTAAAAGAGAACAGAGATAGTTCATGTTTGCCAGGGCTGCTTGCCATTGCCACAACCCCTCATCGCTTGTGCTGCATTTCCCTCTGCTGGAAAGTCACGAGTTTAAGCTGACTATGTCAATTTATAAAACAATTCTTAGCTTTCTGGGGTTTGGATTGTTTCTTCAAAGAAAAAACAAACTCCTAAACCCTTCTACCTTTACTGTACAACGACATTACAATACGTTCATCTTTTACACACACAGAGATGCTTTTGTATGGGTGTATAAATACTAGTGATAAACCCTTACAATAAATCTACATTTGCATTTGTACCTGGCCACTCCAGAAACATTATGGAAATTTTTACTTTCTTTGCTCAGAAGTTGCAGCCAAACCTTTACCACTTTGTTTTCTGTGAGAGCTGCAACTTTCCCCCTGAACAAATCTGTCGTGGGTAATGCAAGTGTCTGAGTGGACAATGAGCACAGTCAGAGGGATGCTATTATTTGGTTTCCCACTCCAGCCAGGCTCTCTACCCTGGATCTCGCCAGTGCTTTCAGGTAATTTGAGGCACAGCAGTTCATGTGGTTCATGTGTTGCTTCCTTACTTTGAATAGAAAGTTTGCATCACCCCATTGATTCCCCAGAAAAAAAAAAAAACAAAAAAAAAAAAAAAAAA
>VXAL01000602.1:217179-236956 GCA_013399475.1 Chauna torquata | reverse complement strand
AAAAAAAAGGTTGATTTAACAGTGTTCATTAAACCATGGAGTAATTTCAAGCTCCCAGCAGGTTGCCTGCCCGGACATCAGTGTCTGGAATGCAGGAGTAATTTAAAGATTGCTTTCCAGACGACTCCAAGATGCAACGACAAAGCTTTAAATCTGTCTCTAAAGATAAAAAGGGGAGTCACCACTTTTCATCTGCTTCTCCTTGGCATACAAAATACAAGCCTATAAAGTCCAAACCACCCGTGCAGAATAGCGACTCCTGGGCACCAGAGGGCTGCAGCTACCAGGTCTCCCAGCGGAGCCTGAGTAACTCCAACAACAGCCCATTGTGATTCCGAACTCATTTTAAATCAGGCAGCACAAAGGGGAGAGGAAGACGAGAGGCCGTTGCGGCAAACCCTCGCGTTGCAGACAAAAGACACAATTACGAGACTAACCGCAAACATCCACGGGGAACAGGGCTCGAACCCGCTCCAGCTCCAAAAAAAAACATCACGAAACCTCCCAGCCCGAGTAACGGCAGCTGCATTAGAGAACAGCAGGGAGGCCTCGGCCTCGGCCTCAGCCGGACGGGCACCCTGGGCCGGCTCCGGGTGCCTCACGGAATGGGAGAAAACTGCTAGAAAGGTGCAGCCACCTGAGGGCGGAACTCAGCAGGGTCCAGCCTACGCTCAGCGGGGACGCCCTGCTCTCGCCGGCCCGCCGGCCCGGGGGCGGACGGGAGCGGGANTTGTCGGCGCTGGGGGGCTTGGGGGCTCCCGATGGCGGGGTGAGGCGGCCGGAGGAGGGCAGGGGGAGCTTTCCGACTCCTCCGAGCGCCGGTGGCTGAGTGTGGGTTGTTTCAGGGTTCTTCGGGCTCGGAGGATGAGGCGCGGCCCGACCCGGCGGCGGCGCAGAAGCGGGAGGAGCGGCTGCGGAAGTTCCGCGAGCTCCACATGAAGCGGGTACGCGGCGGACGTCGGAGCGCGGCCGATGTTACGCGGAGAAGCAAAGGGGAAAGGGCGGCGGGGTTTCTCCGTCCAGCTCGGTTGCGGCCCTGTCATCCCGAAGGAGGTTGTGCCGGCGGTTCGCACCTCGGGCTGCTTCCGTCCCATCGGGGCTTCATTCTCGTTGGCTAATCCACATCCTTCCCATACGGGGACAGATTCCGTAGCCTTTTGCCAAATCCAGTGGTTTACATAGTGCACTGAATCAGGAGCCAGAGCTCAGACCCCCACACACCCAGCCCTCACTCGAATGAGTCACTTTAATCACCTGGGATTTGGAGGGTTTTGTGGTTGTTTCAGTGATCGAGTATTGACATGTCTTCAGAGTCTACTAACTGTTTTGTTCCTAGAATGAGGCTCGCAAACTGAATCACCAAGAAGTGGTGGAAGAAGATAAAAGGCTTAAGTTACCAGCAAACTGGGAAGCCAAAAAAGCTCGACTGGAGTGGGAGCTGAAGGTGGAGCAAAAGAAAAAGGTAAAAACATAGTTCTGGCCTTCTGTAACCCTAGTAGTGAAGCTCCCCCTTCACAGTGACAGGAGTCCAGAGAGCTTTTACAGGGATTACCCCCCCCCTCCAAAAAAACCAATATTCTAATTAGATTTGTGATATCTATTTGTAAGTTAGTTCTGCACTAGAGGCTGGCTGGATTGATCTAGTTACAAATTTCAAGTTTAATCCTTGGACGCTGTGTTGTCATTAAACAGTATTTGTGCTGTATTAGGAATGTGCAGCAAGAGGAGAAGACTATGAGCGAGTTAAACTGTTAGAGATCAGTGCTGAGGATGCTGAGAGATGGGAAAGAAAAAAGAAAAGGAAAAATCCGGATCTAGGATTTTCAGGTAAGTTTAACTACATAATTGTCCATGTTCTTAATGAACACCTGTTAGTATTTCAGTTGCAAACTGAATCATGAAACAAAACTTTCCTTAGCAGTGATTCATTTTCTTCCAAAGATTACGCAGCTGCTCAGTTGCGCCAATACCAGAGGCTAACCAGGCAGATCAAACCTGATCTGGAGCAGTATGAGAAGCTGAAGGAGCAGTAGTAAGTGTCACTTCAGTCATCTGATAATCTGTGCTGCTTTTAATTAATGAATACTAGAGACTTACATGTGCTAAAAAGATTAGTTTTATGTTCTCATATGCACTGTAATATTAGCATTTTAACATGATTTAAAAATGCATGGCCTACCTGATAATATATTCTTTGTCATCTCTACTTCTGTAGGTAAAAGATTAATAATATTGTAATTGATGAGGGTTTTTTCCTTTAAGTTCAGCATCACTCAGTATTACTGAGTTTGAAGCAGTATTTTGTCAATTGGAAAATATTTAGATGTGTGAGTGGATTACTCTCACATTTCTTGGAGTTGGTTGTGGGTTTTTTCTGTTTTGTTTTTTTTGTGGAAGTCTGACAGGTTTTAAGAAAGACAGATTAACAAATTAGAAATTCCCAAGTTTCGAACTAGAATCTCAGTGCTGTTTTCTGTATCTTGTATAGGCATGTGATGGTCTCTCAAAATACTTAGTAGTTTGTTTTTACTATCAACATGTTCTCACTGCATCTTGGACTCATACAGTTAGAAACAAGTTAATGCCTTGTAATTTAAAAAACAAACAGAAGCACTGAAGTCTCAGTGAATACAGTTATGTAAACTGCTGCCCATCTGTTACTCTTGTCCAGTGGTGAAGCACTCTATCCAACATCTGACAGTCTTCTCCATGGAACTCATGTGCCAGCTAAGGAGGGGATTGATAGAATGGTTGCAGATCTTGAAAAACAGTAAGTAAATAAGATAAAATTAAGAAATGTGACATGTAGAAGTTGTGTAATGAAGTCTACGGGATTCATCCACATCTTCAAACACTGATGCTTGTCTTACAGAATTGAAAAACGTGAAAAATACAGTCGAAGACGTCCTTACAATGATGATGCAGATATTGACTACATTAATGAGAGAAATGCCAAGTTCAATAAGAAGGCAGAGAGGTTCTATGGGAAGTACACAGCAGAAATTAAACAAAACTTGGAAAGAGGAACAGCTGTCTGAACTGTCATATCCAGCAAAGTGCATACTACAGCCTATTAAAGCAAAGTACATATTACTATGCCTATTGAAGTTTGGTGTGGATTGCAGGCAGTTTTAAGTTGCATCAGGACTACTTAGTAGACCTCATTAAGTAGTTTGTAAAATTAATAGTATTTAATACAGTAGATGTAAAACTTGCACAGTATATAGCTTCAGCTGTATATAGCTTTTACTTGTAGAAGTAGCCAGCTCCTCCAGTTTCACATTCTAAATAAACACAAACTCTTGCCATATGATTTAAAATAAAGCATGTCAGTATCTGAAAACTGGGAAAGTCCCTGAAAATACTTATTTAGCAAGGTAGGAGAACACTCCAAGAACATGCATTACCAATCTGTCAATAGGAAGCTACTCCAACTTGTTTATGATGTGCCAAAGTTTGGAGTTCTTCTATTAGCAGTACCTTTCCATAATCACAATACTCAGGCAGCAAAACTACCTTCCACCTTCCTCAAGAGGGCAAGGAATATGGACAGCCTAGAGCACACTTCAGGTTGCTGCAAAATATGCAATTGTTACTATGTCTGCTAGCATTCTTAACAGTTCCACAGGAAACTCAATTCCTGAGGTAGCTGCAGTAATTCCTGTTCTATATACAAGCATTAACCATTCTGTGCTCATGCCTCACCAAAAATAATGCTCACATGTGTATGAGTCCGATAGTGATAGTGTTTGAATGAAGGAAGGGAAACTTCTCTCCCTGTTCAGCCAAGTAACTTGTTTTAAAAACACTTCCAGACTGGAACAGTACAATTCAGTTCACTATAATAAGCTCATCTGTATAAAAAAAAAAAGGGGGTGGGGTGGGGAGAGGCTAACTGATTACTCCCCCAAAAAAAATTCTTTACTGTGTGGTCCAACACTGGAACAGGCTTCCTAGCAAGGTGGTTGATGCCCTATGCCTGTCAGGTTCCACAGGTATTTTGAAAATGCCCCTAATAATATGCTTTAACTTTTGGTTAGCCCTCAAGTGGTCAGGCAGTTGTATTCAATGATCTTTGTAGGTCTCTTGCAACTGAACTCTAGTGATACAACAGCTTGTTAATTTGCTTGCATACTTTTCTTTGTAGGATAGTCTTGAACTAAGTGCACAACACTGCTAAATTCTTGTGTAATCTGTACAGTTGGTCTCACGAAACCTCCTCAACCAACAATCTGCTTACTGCGTTACAGTGATTCTTTAGAGGCTGTTTTTAAAGCAACCTAAATCAAACAAACCTGCAAACGCAAATTCAGGATAAAGTCTGCAAAAGTGACAGTTCCTCAGGTGCAACACTTTCAACAGATGGAACAGACAGTCACTGCCTTCACACAGGGTAGTCAGGCATACACCCCAATGCAACAAGCTTTCCACTTGCAGAGAGGGGTATCTAGGGTAGTTACTCTACAGATCCTCAACTAGCTACAGCCTGGACAGGAAGTATTCCAATAAAAAGGTCCATTTTGAAGATGACTCAAAGTGATCTTCCGTTGCACTTTGTGATAACATTAAGGTGAATGAAAGCTAAACCTGGAAATAAGTTGACATATGTTCTGTAAGTGGTTATTACCAAAGGTCCAATACTTGACACATTGAGAAGCCAGTGCAAAACCAAAATTTATTTACTTGGAAAAAACAGTTACACAACATAATTCAAGTGTTCAAAGTAACAGCTACTTGAACTATTCCTTAGAAAAAGTTACCCACCTGTAAGTTCTAGTCCATTAAAGCAATATAAAAATATTTACAAATATACACAAGATTCTCATTTGTGGCTTCTGGATCACTGTGCTTTGTATCTGAAAGAGAAACCTAAGATTCCAATATTAAAGATCTCAAAATAAATACTCAATATTAACAAGTCTTCAACCTGCTCAGAAAACTTCAGACCTCATTACTGCAGTCTGAGAAACAGTAAGATACTAGCGTGCCCGGAACAGTGCACATTTAGGTGAGAAGTTTAAAAATGTTTTCTCCTCTTTCTTGACAGGAACCCATTGCCCGTAGGGACTTCCCTTTCTGTCATCTTCTCTTCTTGGAGAAATTGATGGTTCTTTACCAAGATGGCTTGCTGGCTTCTGTAGTACTGGTTTTGCCATTGTATTCTGGAAAATAAGTTACCTTGAAAAATGCTAGAAAGATAAGGAATGTGCTAAGACCTATCAGCTTCAAGGGGTTTACTTGTATTCACAAGACAGATGTTTTCTTTCCACCTCACGAGACCCAAAGCCCGCTGCTAAGCATCAACTACGTACACTAAATTGACACAGGGTTCAGGGAAGTTCTTCCCCCATAGTTCTGCACTACTAAAATTTAACCAAAGATGTAACTTCAAATAAGTTTCGGTGTAAAATGCTTCTCAAATACACATTTAAGTCAATAGTACAGACATTCAACATTAAGTGTTGAAATATAAACATCAGTTTTAAACATACTGCTGTAGTATGTTTACAGTACTATACTGCTGAAGTATAAATCTAACTCCCCCAGGAAAGCAACTGTGAAACCATCAAATTCAATGCATTAACATTATTAAAATCTTTAATATGGCAACCAATGCTGCGGAAAGTAATACAGGGGAAATGCATTACTGGACTTCCATCTTTGGAAAGCACACTTACATTAGGGCTGAAAGAAATGCTCCTCTGTGTGGTTGCTCTCTCCATTCCACTTTTGGTTGCATCTTCTGTTAGTCTTCTGGGTTGCTAGAGAAAAGCACACAAAGCTTAAGTGTGAGGATATAATACGCTACACAAGCTAAGGCTGTCAGAGGTTATTAATTTTCCGGTATGGTTGTTTCAGATATTTACATCCAAAGTAGCTGTAAGCTACCAAATAGGCAAACAGATCAGTGTTGAGCTCTACTGGAGAAACAGTATTTTTATCAATGTCCTTGTGCCAATTCACATGTGACCTGATATCCATGCCCCAGTTACAGATTACAGCTTTAAAGAGGATTCAAATGATTCAAAGCATGGAATGCCATACAATGAAATGTAGTGTTAGAGTAAGTTGCATGAAGTTCTACACATTAATCCTGCAGAGCTTTGGGTAACAACAATAAACTTATCTGCAAGTGATGCAGGCCTCCTCTTCTGTACTCTCTCAACATCTGGAACATATTGCATATATTATGAAAGGGATGCCTGGTACCATTTATTTGTCTAAAACCCTCAGCAAATTTACTTCCATTTGAAATAGCAGCATCTGATACATGTAACAATTATTGCAGTTTTGTATTTAGCATGAATCAGATTAGCACACCATAACAGAGGCAAACTAAAGTTCAGTTTAAGCTGCTCAAGTTTCTCCCTCCCTTAAATTTACAGCAGCTATAGCCCACAAGTCCCCTAATTACCAACAGATTTTCTTCATCATGTCTGGAACCATAGTCATGATTTCTATAAGACAGAAAAAGTATGTAAAATGCATTGTGTGTTTGGGTACGTAACTTCTGGGAAACAGTTTGTTGCATATGAAAAGCTTTCAACACTTAAAAAAGGCAGTAAAATTAACCTTTACTAACAACTATTCAACGGGTTTGGTAAGGAGATGCCTTGTTTTAGGTCAAAAACAAACTAGTCTATGTAACGGGCAATACTGTATTAGAACAACATTCTAAAAATGAAAGAACTACATTTCTGTTTCCTTCCTAACCTAACACCAGTGGAAAGCCTGCATGTACTCAGTGAATCAACTGTCTCTCAGAGTACAGTGTACTTTCAGTGTCAAGCAAAGTCTACAGTGGTTTCTACAGTACTTTTTAGCATTCTGGTAAATCAATTTTTGTTCATAATTACAAGCTCCACAGTTAAAAAACTGTAACATCCATGCATACCACAAGTCTTTAAAAACGTTTACCTTTTCATTGAGAATACTCCAGTTCACACTTACCTCATTTGAATCTCCAGAATCTTCATGCCCTTGTTTTATATTATTTGTCTCTTCGGAAGGAATAAGGACCTTCAAACTTGCAGGCAAGGCTACGTTATCTGTTCCCAGAGCTTTTGCAGCATTAGCTTTTGCAATTTCCAGTAGTTCCCTCTTTTCTACAAGAGAAAAAAGTCTTTTATGTTTAAAATTAACATGTACCTGTTCACACAAGCCTAAAAAGTGCAGTGGCAGTATACCTGCAGTTAACTAAGCATCAACTGTGGTGAATTTTCATCTCAACCTTTGAGATTTAGCTTCAATCGAAATACAAAGAATATGCTCTAAACTGCTTTTTAATACATTTTTATAGCTATGCCAAGATTTTCCTCCAAATTCCAATTATGTTCTATAAAGCAACTAGAGAAATTGTTAACCAGACAAATTCTAAAGCACACGTTTTTTTCTCACACACAATGGAAGTCTCAACGCACCTTTTTCACTCAAGTATAGAGGTGACCTACTACGAGATCTTGTTCGTGACTTGCTTCTCCAGTTCCTGTAAGCCTCAGGATATACTGTTCGCCCAAATCCATAGTACCTTTGGCCTCTTGAACGTGATCTGCTTCTTGAATAGGACCTTCTGTAACATGATCTTCCACGAGACCATGACCTACTGTGTGATCTATACCTTGGAGAAGAATGATGGTACCTCCTGTAGTGTCTGGCATGGTACCTTCCTCTGTACCTCATGTAGCCACGTGATCTTGACCGGCTTCTGGAATAGGAACGAGAATATCTTCTGTACCTTCGAGAACTGTGTCTTCGAGCCCAAGATCTGGATCTGGACCGGGTCCAACTCCTGGGGGAAGCTGAAGAGGACGTTCTTGAACTGGACTGTGAACTGCAAGAGGATCTACTAGATGACCTTGTTGATGACCTATTGCAACTTCTCTTGGATCTCAAACAAGAATCTCTTTTCTTTGGTGAGCTGAGCGTTAAGTCATCCATGAAGTCTGCCATATCATCACTCTTCTTAACCACCACTTCTTCCATGTGAGCACTTTCAGAATCTGATTCTGTTTTTACTGCTGTTCTGTAATACTCAGTCTCTGTTCCTGGGGAGTGGGGAACAGAAGCAAGTCACCTATATGCAACAACAAATATGACACACAGGCAAAAACTCCAATGACAATTAGACACACTGACATTTTTCATCCAGATTATCAGCATGTTTTATGCATGACAACTTTAAGTTTCATCATTTCCTCTCCTGTGGTTTGTCTTCTACATGAAATTAAAAAAGGCTTCAGTTTAAACCATGAATAGCTAAAGGTTTGCGTAGGTTTTAATACCCTTCACTCAGTGAAGACACACCTTCTATGAAAAAGCTGCAAATTAATACTTTTCTCAAACAGGAAAAAAAACAAACAGTACCTTGAAAACACAAAACAACCACTTCAAAACCTTGACTGAATCACACTACAAAACTACCTCTGCACAGTCCTCCACACATCCCAGCAGCATATGCAGCAAGCCCCTGTTAAAAATGTTCTACATAACCAGTGAAAAATACACCTTATAAATCGCTGGATATGACTTGTTAAGGATGTCATGCTCATTAAGGTAATACATTAAAATGGCTGTCCCGCTTCAGTGGCAGCCATTTTATATCTACAGAGATTACTGTATTTGATGGTGCAACTTTCCTACCTCCATTACTTAAAACCATAGTTCCACCCTGCAATTTAAGGAAGCCTGTTTTATCACACAGTTTGTATTTAGTACTTGCTGTAAGCAAAAGTTACCAAATAAATCTTCAAGCTCTATGAAAATGTATCAAGTTCTACACTCTTCTGTAAGAAGCACTCCCCTTGCCACTACCAGATAAACTTCACCACTTCACCTCTAAACAAGTGCCAAGGTCACAAGCACTATACAATACAGATAAGAAAGACTGCTGATTATTTCTGATCGTACCCCACGCTGCAAGCCTACTTAACCATCAACGTTTTCAACATATATTGCTCATCACGTGTTCTTATACAACCGACATCTTGCATACACGCCCTGACTGAGTGTAAACAGTCCCCTCCCCATACTTCTCTACCCGAGCATTACCAGGCTTCGAACTCAAAGGACACAGTTTCGCGTCAGACACCGTTCACGGGCACTTACCGCTGGGGGCTGCCGGACATCCCTGCTGCTGGCTCCCGTGAGGGACCACGGCGCTCCTGTAACAAACAGAACCACGAATGATGTGCAGCAGCTACCCTAAAGCCAGCCCGCAACCTCGACTCCCACCACCCGGAATAATCGCCTCTCGCGAGCGTGCCCTGCCTCCCCCTCCTCCACCAGCGACTCTGAGGATGCAGCGCTACAGAGCCCCCGGGCCAACTCACTTGCTCCATGCAGCCAGGCCTCTCCCACACGGATCCTGCTCCAGCGGCGACGCCTGAGGAAACAGCCCCGCTTCGTGAGTCACTCCCATAGCGAACAGCCGGGCTCCTCCGCCCAGGAAACGAGACGCGATTCAGCCCCAACAGACTGACGGAGCTCCCCAGCAACACGCAGAGCGCTACGCAGACACCACCGCCCGCTCCGGACTCACAGCACCGACTGAGAGCAGCCGAGAAGCTTCCAGAACCTCCCCTCGCCGCTTACGTAACGGAGATAGCAAAGCGCACGCGCAGATAGCCAGCGTCCTTTCCGGGCATGCGCACAGCCAGGCACGCAGGCATGCGCATTGACCGCGGTCGCCCATTTCCCCCCCCCTCCCCCGCGCGCGTTGCCGTGCATGCGCATGAGCACGTGGTTGGAGTCCTCCTGCGCCTAGTGCGCATGCGTGCGGCCGCGCCGTCCTCTACCGGTGGCCTGCATCAGCTGGGCGCCGCGTGTGCGCAGTGAGCGCTGCGGCGGCTAGCTGCGGGTCGTCGCTGCTCGGTGGAGGCGGCGGAAGCTGCTGCGTGCGCGGCGGTGGGGTGCCGGCAGACGGCCGTTCCCCGCCCTCAGGTAAGCGGAGTGGCGGCGGCAGCGGCCTGAGGCGCCGCGTTGGGGCGCGGGCTCACCGGGCAGGATGTGCCGTCTGCTGGCTCCTTCTTCCCCTCCCACATGGCCGCAGCGCCGCCGGATGTTCCCGGCCTCAGGCGAGGGAGCGCGACCGGGGCCCCTCCGAGGCCCGGCGGCCGTCCGGGTGCACTGACCGTCGGTGTCTCTGCCTCGGCCCGGAGGCCACCGCCTCCCCAGCGGTTTGCCAGGTGGGTGTTGGTGGCCGGGCTCTGCTCAGAGCCTGGGTATGGGGTTTTCAGGTGGTGGTTAGCAGCTTTAACCTCTATTGTACAATGCGTGTTGCCGAATGCTAGCTGTTAATGTGTGATGGATTTCTTATTTGAAATAAATGTACATTTTTCTTTTCCAGTTCTTAAGAGCGCTGAAAAATGTCAGGTTTCCTTGAAAGCGTGAGATGCTCAGAGTGCATTGACTGGGGAGAGAAGCGAAACACCATTGCTTCTGTTGCTGCTGGAGTGCTGGTATGTGGAGTCTCTTTTATGCTGTTTTCATGCTTTTTAGCACATAGCTAGCTGTCAATGAACTAAAAATTTTCTGTTCAGAAATAAAAGGAAGAATGAGGTATACGTTAGCAGCAGAATTAGTACCAAAATACGTTGTGGGTGCTTGCATCCATGTAAGTTTCTCAGCTTCTACCCATGTAATGACTATGGAAGTAGGTAAGTCATCAGTCTTGCATTTAACTTGTACCTAACTAAGCTGATAGCAAAGCTAGTCATGCTATAAATTAGTTTATATGTTAGCTTTTTTCTAGAGCAATCTTATATATTGTTAAAAGGTTCGTATCTGTACTTTAAGCTATTACGCCTTTTTTTTTAATAGTTTTTTACAGGTTGGTGGATAATCATAGATGCAGCTGTGAAGTACCCTAAAGTGGAAGACCTCAACCATTCATACCATGCTTGTGGGGTTATAGCCACTATTGCATTCCTAATGTAAGTGTAGTTTCTTGGTCAGAGCTACACACTCCTAGAACTTTTGTGCAATTAGAAATTAAAAAAAAAATAGAGTATAGTCTTTAAATTGAGAAGTAACTGAGAATAACAAATCAAGTCAGTATTTGAGTGTCGCTAATATCATAGAATCACAGAATGGTTTGGATTTGAAAGAACCTTAGGGATTGTCTAGTTTCACTACCCCTGCTGTGGGCAGGGTCATCTTCCACCAGATCAGGTTGCCCAAAGCCCCATCCAGCCTGGCCCTGAATGCTTCCAGGGATGGGGCATCCACAGCTTCTCTGGGTAGCCTGTTCCAGTGCCTCACCACCCTCTGAGTGAAGAATTTCTTCCTAATATCTAATCTAAATCTACGTTTTTCTAGTTTAAAGCCATTACCCCTTGTCCTATCACTATATTCCCTGATGGAAGAGTCCCTCCACATCTTTCCTGTAGGCCCCCTTTAGCCTGCACTGGCAGGCTGCTATAAGGTCTCCCTGGAGCTTTCTCTTCTCTAGCCTAAATAACCCCAACTCTCTCAACCAGTCTTTCTAGGACAGGTTGCTCTAGCACTCTGATCATCCTCATGGCCCACCTCTGGACTCGCTCCAACAGGTCCATGTCCTTCTTATGTTGGCAGTCCCAGAACTGGTCGCAGTACTCTAGGTGGGGTCTTGGGAGTAGACAGGGAGAATCACCTCCTTTGACCTGTTGGTCACAGTTCTTTTGATGCAGCCCAGCATTAATATGTCTGTTTGTTTGTAGTAAGCATAGTAACCATTTTAAAAATTGCATATCATACAGATCCAAATGTTAGTAGTATTTGGAGAAATGTTTTTTAAGTTTTAGCATTGTTCCCCATATTAAAAAAAAAAAGTGTAAGAAATGCATCACTTTTTAATGGGTTTCTGAGAAATTTCTCCTATTGTTTTATAAACATTTACTTCTTGTTTTAGTTATGTTTACACACTTTTATCCTGTTTTGCACATACAGGATCAATGCAGTGTCTAACGGACAAGTTCGGGGTGACAGTTACAGTGAAGGCTGTCTAGGACAAACAGGTAAAGTGATGTAGACTGTCATATAGAGATATATGTGAAGTCAATAATTCTTGGAAGAGTTGTAATAACTGTACCAGTATACACATTGTGTTTATGCACATAGCTCTGGTGTGTCTCGAAAGGTTCTCTGAAACTAAAGCATGTTGAAAGTTGTCTATACTCAGACAGAGGCACAAAATATCTGTATGTCTTTTTTAAGGTGCTCGGATTTGGCTATTCATTGGCTTTATGATGGCTTTTGGGTCTCTGATTGCTTCCATGTGGATCCTTTTTGGAGGCTACGTTGTTAAAGGTAAGATACAACATGGAATGTGACCTGATCCATTTTTTTTTAACATTTCAACTATTTTAAATGACTACTGAATTTTACAACTTATTGTTAGATTGTTTCTAAGGAGGCCCGATTTTAATATTTTGGTTCCCTACACAGCACGACTTTTGCTTTTTCTGTTAATGGTCTTCTCATTATTTATAGTATTTTGTCTCTCCCCTTTTCAGCTCTTCCTTATCCATTTTTTTTCTAACAGCAGTGTGTGGAGAATTTTAAGACACCATTTCTGTTACTTAAGTCATTGTTAGTCTATTTTGTAAGGCACAAAACTTCCAGCTAGCCTTATTAAAAACAGGTCTCAGTCACATGGGAAGCTGTACTGAAATAATTAAACTGCTGAAGTTATATGGGAATACTTACCTGATTAAACACCTATTCCCTGAATAAAAATGACTGTGTGCAAATTGTTTCCAAAGCCTATATACTAAACTAGCAAAAGGGGGGAAAAAAAAAATCAAATTACTTATATAAATTCATACCTTACCGTGTACCATGGTAACTTTATGAAAACAAGTCTTGAGAAAGTCGTGAAAACTGCAGTGGATTACTCTTTGTTTTTCAAAAGGAATTAAGGATCCTTAAGTTAATGCTTAAACAAAGCTATTATTCAAACCTGGAGCTGAGGTGAATTTCACTCGTCAGGTCATGCTGCTGGTTTTGTTTAACTTACATTCTCTTCAGCTTTAGCATTACTCAATTCAAAGGAGATTTTCAAGGACACCTAGGTGCATTAATTTCACAGTAGTGCTACTAATGTGCACTTTAATTTTGTAGATTATCATTGTACATGAATATATATGTGTATATATATTTACACACACATGCACTCCAAACAGGATGTGCAATCTCACGTGGTAATTACAGTCTTCATGAGTGTTAGATCTGAGTGCATATTTTGGTTTATAGAACAGGACAGGCTTCTTTTATTAGGAAAGCCAAATGATATGCGGGGCACAAAAGCCATTGAAATTACTTTCCAGTGGGGTAAGTGTTATGCTCATATTTGTTTCACGCAGTTGAGCAACAGAGATTGGAGGGGACCATCTTGTCAGAGAATGAAAAGGATACACAAGATGTGTAGTGCTGTCTTAATTCCATGACAGAAAAATGTCTTAGGCAGATTTGTTATGTAGTAGTAACAGCATTGGAAGTTTGTTGTCAGATGGTGTATTCTTGAAGAGAAAAGTACTTCTGAAAAATTTATGGAATGTTTGTTTGTTTTGTTTTAGAAAAAACAGTAGTATACCCAGGAATAGCTGTGTTTTTCCAGAATGCATTCATCTTTTTTGGGTAAGCCTATCGTCCTTTGTTCATTTCTTACCTAATTTGTTTTTAATGATTAAAAGTGAAACTTGCTGTAATTTGTTCTTCAGCTCTTATTCTTTTGCAACTAGATATGGGTAAATAAACTGCTGGTTAAGGCACTCTGTGATCTGTCTGCACAGGTTCTGTTGCAGGACCAGAACCTGGATTTACAAATACTACAATGTGCTCCCTGAAGTCATGTATTTAAAACACTAGGTACTTAATCTGCTTCCTTATGTACTCATGTACCTTTATTGTTTTAAACAGAGGACTGGTCTTCAAATTTGGTCGCACAGAAGATTTGTGGCAATGAACACACCTATGGGAAGTGCATCGGCCATGTCATTTTTTTAACTGCATACTCCAAAAATTTTTTAAAACCATTTTGTATATGGTGACCTTCAATTGTGTCTAAAGATAAAACAAGGAAAACTTAAATCATAGCATTAAAATTCTGGTTGTATTCTTTTTTTTTCCTCTTATGTTGATTTAAATGTTGTAATGTTTTTGAAAAAATGTAGAATTGCTACAAGTAACAATGGAAGTCACTTTTATATGATGTTTGCTACAAGTAAATAGAATAGTGGAAAGTTGATGTATTTAACCAGCTGTTTCTATGATATTTACGACCCAAGACCTACTAAAAATGCTTTAAAACAACTTTTTAACATATATTTATTAAATATTTCCTATGCCTGGACAATATAAACAGTTCCTCTATTTCAGAATTTACTGTTGTGGCTTTTCTTGCATAATGTAGAAGTATGGTGCTTTGGACTTTTTTTTTCCCCCTGAGTATTTGATTTATCCTATGGTGATATTGAGGGATTCTCTGGTAAATAACTTACTGTTGCTGTGGATGAGGTTGTAGAGGCGCAAGTACAAATTATATAGTTGCTGTAGCTGTAAGTAGCTCATCCACAAAGCTTGCTGTAAACTCTTTCCTAACCACAATAAAATGAGGGAAGAATACTCTTTAGCTGGGAGTTAGACCTGGGACAGTCACTACCAGGGAGAATTCTGATCCCACAGGCATACTCACTGGAGCTGCAAGATAGAGGAAGGAGTAGAATAGCTCTTCCTGTATATACATTTTGGCTACTTGCTCAAGAAATCAGTGAGCAAAAAGATAGGGAAAGGGAGGAATAAAATACTATTCTGTAAAACCACTCCTGCTAGAGAACAGAAGCACTTTGTGTTGCAGAAGTTATGTTTGTTTGGTTGCTGGAAAGTAAGAAACTGAGATACAGAAGTTCAGCTTGGATTCCAATATTAAAAAGGAAGTAGTACACTAAATGTGGGATAATGCAAGTGTAAAAATGTGTATGTATCCAAGCTGAATGGTGCTGTCAGCTGATGGAAGCTGCATGCAGCTGATATAAATAAGATCACTGGCTATCTTGTGACCTGGAAATAAGAAAAAATGGTACTTCCTCTGCAAGTAACTTTGAAAGCTGCCTCACGCTTCCTTTAATTGCAGCTATCTACTTTGCTTATTCCCTAATGGATGAGTTGAGGTCAGCATACATTACTACAGTGAGCATCAAAGAACTTACCCTTTGTTTTCAATGTTGTAATTTGCCTCATTACTTCATTTTTAAGCAAGTGTGCCAAATAAACAATCAAAGTTTGACTTTTTTTAATTTTGTAAACACCTAAAAAAAAACCTGTCAGCTATTTTGAAATAAAGAAGAAACACAGGATCATAATCTATAAAAAGAGGGGTTTGTTTACACAATCTTCCACACAATCAGGCTGGAGCTTATGGACCTACGCCTGTGCTTGTCTCTGTTGCAGTCCCCTCTACAAGCAGGTATCCGCTGTATTCCATCCAAATCAAAAGTAAGGCCTTTGACAACATCTTACTGGCAGTGTTCAATGAATACATTTTTAGATCTTCTATTTTTCCAAGTTGACCATCCTCCCAGTACAAAAAAAGAAATGCACGTGCTATTACCAATTCTTACATCTACAGTGTAGAAGCTCTATACAACGTTTCTTAAAATGTTTAAAAAAACAAAACACTTGATTAAAATATGAAAAAAAATCAAAACTCAGCATAAGACGCTTCAAAATTGGGTTTTAGCATTGCTGCACAAAATTATGCCCAATCCAGTTACATTTATCACATAACCAGCCCCATTCAAACAAATGTGAATACCCAAGGAAGGACTATTTCCTCAGTCTCTACAACTGTCATTCACACCCTTACAGCAGCCAGAGCCTTTTGGAGAGCTGACCATGCGGTGGTGCAGACTCACCACTCAACAACAGACTGTTCTGAGGTTTGTTTCTGAGTTTTAAATATGACTAATGATGCTGTTGATTTCAGTGATGCCATTCACAAGCAGAACAATTTAATTTCTTGCCATTTGAACATCCATAGCCTGAGCCAAATAAGAGTAGATTTTTCTTCAGGCAGTCAGATAACTCGAGAGTTCAATCTGGCAAGATGCAGAGTTCTGGCCCTGATCCATCTCAGTCATCAAATTCTTGCTTAACAGGGCTTTCAACAGAATTAATTTAGCTTAAAAACAAGTACTTTAACACTTCACTAGATCAGAATAAGTGTGTACTCCTTGAAAATTAAAATACATATTTTGGCTTTTAAATTTGGGAGCTAAAAATAGCTTTCTTAAAAGTTTCCAAGCATTTTGACTGATAAGCTGTTACAGCAATGAATGCAGCCAACATTTTTGTACATATTCTACAAAAAATATTTAAGGTAAGACCATTGAAGCAGAAAAGCTAAATGCATTATAATTTTTGCATCTGTAAATTTACACTCTGATCTTTCAAGAATTAACTAGAACAGTTTGTTACCAGTCTTGTGTGTGTCAACTGGGAAGGCTTTTTTGAGCGTGAGAATTGATCATTTTCATCCCATCATAGTTATTCATTTTATCAAGTGACAGATACAAAAACCTTATCTTTGTCAATCTTTCATTTGGGTTCATCCATTCAAAACCCAACAGCCAAATGGGGAAACTGTGAAGACAAACATTCTTGTATCAGAACATTTTATGCATCAAATCATCATATGAAAAAGGCAATGGAGAACTTTATTAGAAGCTTATTCTAATTTCTGTGATTCAGATACAGGATCACATTCAGCACCTAAATGTGCACAAGGCCTGTGTTTGTGCACCAGCTTGAACAGCCACTCTATGCCCAGTGAAGGCCAGGAGACTTGGTCTGTTTTCATAAAAAGAACTTTCCATTCCACCTACTGACTTCTAAAAATCCCACTCTTAGATGCTCAGATTTCCTCAAGGACTGTATATGAAGCACAGGATGTCAAAGCACATAAGATTACGCATTACAACAAACAAGATCATCTCAGATTTAGCCCTGTGCCCACCAACAGCTCTGAGAATCCTAGCTGAAGAATACATACATTTATAATACGCAGGCTCTAAATAGTTGATCAAAGAGGTCATTCAAAATATACTATGAAATGGATGCTTGGTGCTATATATACTCCCACATGGTTAATTTTACACTGAAACTTACCTCCCAATAAAAGTGGTCTTCAAAATACTTTGATACAGGGATGGTCTTCAAGAGTTTGAAGTTTAAGATTAAACCTATTTGTAAAAACACATGTATCCAATATACATATACACACGTATCACAGAAAGGGTAAGACTGTGTCTAACTGGAGGTTTCTTAGTAACACATATCCAAAAGTAACATAGATTAAAATACAAAATCAGAACAAAATGCTTCAGCAGAGCCCCTTAACTCAAGTTGACCTTAAGAACAGAGAAGCTTGCCAGGATTAAGACCTGTGTTATTAAAACTTAATTTGTATAAGTAAAACCCAATTAAACAGCCTGCCAGATTCTAAAGATACATAACAAATCATTAACTTCTTGTGCATTTAAAGCAAGCAGGCTTATCTGCACTGTTAGCTTGAGATTTCATGTGGAAACAGATTTCAGATGTAGATTTTTAAACTTAATCACTGAATAATTATTTTAGCTGAATGATTTTTTAAAAACTGCTTGATTAGCTCAACCTCTTAACTACACTTGAGCTAACGCAAAGGTTGCGTAAAAATCATTTTAGAGTATATTTCACAGCAACTTTCAACTGCCATTTCTCTTTCATTCAAACCAGAATTAACAGCTATAGAAAAACTGCAGCTGCCATAAAACAGGCAGAATGTCATATGAGGAACACATGAGCCCTGATGACTCCAAACCACTAGTGATCAAAGGCCTAGTGTTCGGCTTATGCAAGTGAGCTACTGACATTAGTGGAACTTTGCAGATTTATACCAACAGGCCTAAAAATTAAGAAATTCTAGACAGCATTTTTCTGTCACTAAGACAATACCAAAGTGTAAAAATATTCTCATCCTCACACATCTGTCTGAAATCTGAAGGCAACTGTTAAGCATCTGTTAAAATAAATGTCACCAATGAATGAATGGTGCTAGTAGGTTATGTTGAATACATCTCTTCTTCAAGGCCCATCCATGAAGAGTTCTTGGTGTTAATGTTTCCAACAGTTTCTTCTACGTAAACAAATGATTTATCCATAGAAACGCACTTTAGCGCCCCAGTTACGCTGGCATCTTACTACAAAGGGTCGCGCTGACATGGTAACAGGTGTAATAGGAAGACACACCCCTTGTCCCCATGGAAAATGAGGAAGATATTACTGAAACGTTTTTCCGTACTTACCCGTAATAAAACCTGTTATCAAGGCAACACTGATGGTCAGGCAGAAGGCACCAATGTTAATCATGACCAAATAACCCAGGCTGAAAAGCAAAACGAATGTTTCAGCTTTTACAGTCTCTGATTTTAGCATTAAGACTGCAAATGAATCTGCCTCAAGTGGTGCATGTGCACAGCATTTTCTGTCAAAACCTCACATCAAAATTCTTATTTTCAAATCTTTATGCAGCTACAATTAGATATTTTAAGAGATCCTAGCAGAAGCCTAATACAGACTGATGTTGCACTGTGATTCATTCTTCTCTAAGTTGAGAAAATCAGAGAACTTCTTGTATGATGTGACATAGGCTTGATTTGTGGAAAAATTAGGTGCCAGTGCCAGTTCAAAAAATCCTACAGAGAACTATCCTTCGCTGAGCCCTTTGCAGGGTGTCTCCCCAAGTATATTTTCCACTTGGGTGTCCAGACTGGCTTTAGCCAGGCTGGCATTCTTGCCCCTGACTAAGGGTTAAAGCCTCTTTCAGATAGAAATGATGATTTTTTTCTCCCCTGCTGTATTAGCATACAAAGCTTTCCTGAAACACAAAAGTCAAAATGAGTCTTGGAAGGATGCACTTCCCCAGCCTTCATCTCCTATGTCTGCTGTATATAATATCAAATGAAAAGGGAGAGAGAAAATGGGACCAAAACCTAACATTAAAGTTTTGATCCAAAGCCTGCTCAACTCTGTAAGTCTTTTCTTACTAACGTTTTTGGACTTCAGAGATGATCTTAGATTATCTGGTATAATATGATTTATCTGTGATGACTTTCAGGCTTTGCTTATGGTATGAGAACTATACTCAGGGCACCTTACAATAATGATTAGCTAAACTTAATAGCAAAAATTTGTGTACCTTGGTAAACCAGTCCAGTTTTTTATTACTAAGAGAACAACCTGGGCAAGAGCTCCAAGCGCACCAGGTAAGCCAAAAGTGAAATGAACTCCAGATGCATCATGAATCTTGAGAGCAGGATTCAAGCATCTCTGGGAAGAGGAAAAATTTTAACTGATACACAGAAATACAAGTTGATAACAGCACATCATCTATCTTAGACTTAGAAAATTAACTTTGGTCTCTTAACTTGCAGTCCTGCACTCTGGTCAAGACTTCAAGTTTCCTAGCTTTAATCTCTTTGAAACAGAGGTTTACTCTGAGGTATCCTACATTGAAAAAGAAGTTTATACAGCTTATATAAAGAGGAAATTCAGCTTTTGAGCATTACCTGTAAACAGAAAGATCCTAATATGGTTATCACACTGGCAAGCAGACCCAAAATCATTGCAATCCAGGGATATTCAATACTGTGTGCTGCATAGCCAACAGTAACCCCACCCGCTAGTGCTGCACTGTGGATATGAGTCTGTAAAATAAAATAACAAAAACATGGTGTGAGAATTCAGTCATCATTTATCTTAT
>VXAL01000602.1:182182-195491 GCA_013399475.1 Chauna torquata | reverse complement strand
GGGGGGGGCGGCGCAGAGATGGGTTAAATGTAGGAATATTTACTTGTCTCTTGAAAAATGCATTTTCACTGGAGTCTTTCTTTAAGACTTCTTACTGATTTAAAGCATGTACTTGTGAGTACATTAGAGAGAGTTTGTGTGCAGTTTCACTTAGTAATTCTTTTCAGGGGCTCTAGTCACGGTCAAAACCTTGGAATTGGGCTTTCAGGGGACAGCCTGATAACATACAGTAAGTGAGAATAGCTAAGTAAAAACTCTTTTGTCGGGTGAAAAATGTAAGGCCAGGACAGTTGATTAAATGTCATTTTCAGGCGCATGCAGTTAATCTTTGATTCACAAGAAATCAGAGTGGAGGGCTGGTAATTTTCCCAGTCATATGGTTTGGAAGCTGACCTCATGTTGCAAGTAACAGCAAGCGAGTGGTATTTCACAAGAACGCAGTTGTGATTGTGTCTTTCTGGCGCTTCTTTTCAATTTATGTTTATCCTCAGAGGTATGAAATGATGGCTTTGGATCTTTTTTGTAAATTGAATTGATCTATTGCATCTCTATTCAGCTGTATTATAGACATCTCTAATTAGTGGTGAAAGGAATGTTTAAAATATCTTCGGGGGGGGTGGGGAGAGGGGGGTCATCGTACTGTATATGAAATAAGTACGTCGTACAAACATGAGAAAGTCATTATTGTTTAACAATTTGCAAGCATTTTAATTTTCATCTGCCAAGAACAAGAAATCACTACTTCATGCAAAAAGCAAATCACAGTTGTATAAGTTTGAAACTTCACTATCACTTGAAGGATAGGAGAGGTCTATGAAATACAGAGAGGACTGGATCTTATTAAAGACTCCTAAGGAGAGACGTTTGGAGTAGCTCTATGTCATGCACAGAGCAAAAATATGTGCAACAGTTTAGCCATAAGACCAGTAAAAATAAACTTTTTAAAAAAGTTTAAGTGATAATGGCTTTTCTTTCTGTGATAATTTCATTCATCATCTTGAGATGAAACTGTATCTTAAGTGAGTAGAGCAGGGTGTTTGTTCTACCTGACCTGCTGGTAGGTAGAGAATACTTTCCATGGAAGTCTTCTATTTTGTATCTTCTTTGATGCTCTGAATTACTTCCTAAAAAAGCCACGTCAAATGTCTGCACTATTCGTGGACCCTACCTGGCACTGTGTGTGCTAACTCTTGGCAACATACAGTAAACATCCCAGGGTAAAGTTCTACTGGTTATGTTGGTAGTGTGATAGAGAAGGAAAAATAAGTTACTAAAAGGAAGAACAGTCCTTAATTTATAAGGGTTTTGGGGGAAAAGGGGTTTTGCTTCCTCCTTTGCAACAGAACACGTTGAGCTTATCCCTCAAGTGCTACTGTATTGGTGATCTCAAAATATTTTGAGCTCTGTAGCCAAGAAGGATCATCAATGGTTCAAAATCATGGACTAAGAATAAGGGAATGTGGCTTTAAAATAATTAAAACAAAAAACTGTCTGGTCTCAAATCTCATGTTGCCCCCATTTTTCTTTCTTTCTCTCTCTTTTTTTTTTTAATGGATCTATTTACTTGAATATGGATATTGTCAAATATAACCCTTCGACAACTCAGTATCAAAACAGTCTTCCTAATTGCTGTAGTTATAGGCTTAAAATATACCTTGATTTATTGGTGTTGGAGTTTGTGTTAAATGTGAAAAATGAGTGAACATCTGCAGTCTGAGGAGGGGGAATACAGAAATTTCTAAGCTCTAAATACAAGAGAGTGCAAACTAGAAGAGAAGCATTTCAGCTGACAGCATATCTGTTTGCATGACCTCACTTGGTAAAATATAATGTGCAAAGCTAAAGGGAGATTGTTGCTGAAAGAGCGATGTCTTGTAAGAGCTATGAGCCTCCTGTTTCTTTGCTTATTGTTTTAAAACAATAAATGCAATTGAATATCATTAACTTTATTAGACGAGGCCTGATTTTAATGTAATAAAGCTACCTGTTTTGTAAAAATGATTTTGTATGAAATTTTCTTACCTGTATTGCAGTTGCCTACAATTTTTATTCCTGAACTTTTAATTAAAAGAAATTTTTTTTTAATTCTTTCTATTGGAAATACTGACTGAAATTACCTTTCTTTTTCTTTACAGTACCTTTCTGTATCTGAAGTTCCTAGTAGTGTGGGCACTGGTACTGTTAGCAGATTTTGTCCTGGAGTTCAGATTCGAGTATCTGTGGCCATTCTGGCTCTTCATCAGGAGTGTTTACGATTCCTTCAGATACCAAGGTTTGGTAAGTATAACACAGAGCTACTGTCCCCTTGTAGGGAAATCCTGTGATGTTTCAGGGCAAATTCCATGTTACACAACTAACTTAGTAGCACTGTTGATCACTTTCACAATAGGACAGATTTTCAAGCGACTAGGTAACGTGCGCTCAAATCTCTTCTGTCTCAGACTGCCTATTTAATCTGTGGCAACTGGAAGTGAAATATATAGCTTTCAAATTACCCATTGCAGGCAAATATTGTTTGAATTACTGAGTTTAGTGAATTTGTTTAGATCCCTGTATAACACGGTTTTCTTTAATAGAATACAAAAGCCCTTGCCTGTTTAAATATTTACTATTTTCAGAGAATAAATGACACTGCTGATTTTTATTTTATTATTTTTGCCAGAAGGAGAATGTTGTAATAATAATACTATATCAGCAGTGTAAACGATAGTCTTCAAACAAAATAATAAGGAATAAATATAGCTGTTTGGAGACTTGTTGGAAGAGTGGACAGGCAACAAATATTCTCAAGTTGCACACGTTGTCTCTTAACTGGATAAGTCTGTACTTTCATCACCTAGGCCTCTCCATTTCTTTACCCTGATTGTAAACAACACTAGTGTTTCTATGTTGAAATCATTGTGGTGTCGCCATTAATAAATATATTGGTGATGTTTCCTGGAATAAACTGAAATGCTCTTCTTTCCCCCTACCCCTCCTTTCTTTTAGGCCTTTTCAGTATTTTTTGTTTGTGTAGCATTCACATCAAATATAATATGTCTGCTCTTCATACCAATACAATGGCTGTTTTTTGCTGCCAGCACGTATGTATGGGTACAGTATGTCTGGCACACAGGTAGGTCATTATTATTTAAATAAAATTTACTGATTTGAATATATATCTTACAACTTTTAATGGCATACAAAAACCTTGTTCTATTTGTTACCATGTTTGCTTTAATGTACTTTTGTTATAGTTAAATTTTTTTTTTTGTTATCCTTAGTATGCTTATTTGCACTTGATACTTCTCTGGGTGCATCTTGTAGTAATCGTTTAATGATTGACTGATGGAGATGAAGGTATATAAGCAGGAATTCCAGACCTGTAAAAATAAATAAATAAATGAATTCCCTGACTTCAAAATACTTCTGCAGCAGCTCTACAAATACTCAACAAGTGCGAAAAGTTTGTGAAACGCTACTACACTCTTCCCTTTACTTGACTAACATGCTGTTTAATTGGGATATTACCATAATTTAAATTCTTCTTAGTCAAATCTTTGTGTCATATGTATTCAGCTTCTGAGCAAAAAGGCTGGTAATACCAGTTGTTTGTTATTAACTCTTGCTGCAGTTGCAATAATGGCTGCTCCAACAGTTTGAGATATATGGAGAAATCTTTCATGCCCTGCCTTTTTTTTTTTCTTCTTTCCTCATCCTAAGGGTTGTTCTTGTTTGTTTGTTTGTTTTTAGAAATCCTGGGGTTCTGGGGCAGCAGTTGGATTTGGGAGGTGGTCTAGTTTACATGAGCATTAGTACTTGACATGGGTTATGTATATGTCTTTCCTTGATCAAAAAAAATTTAGGAATAAAACTTCAATTTCTTAAAGGTAACTTATTATTCCTCAGGTTCTTGGGATTTGGGGCTTTTGTAATATTTCGTGCTAGACTTGCAAGCAGATCACAAGAATTTGATGGATAGCATAGATCATTTCTCAGCTTACTGGTGAAAGCAGTCATCTTTCTGACAAGTTAGTCATTTATAATAATGACAATGTGGGAGCTAATGGACGAGACTGAACCAGTTGCTGCCCAAAATAAAAAAAGTAAAAAAAAAAAAAAAAAAAAAAATTAGGGTTGTATTAAGATGATAAAGTGTTATCTGAATTTGTTCTCAGGGTAGATGTTTAGAAACCATAAAGGCAAAACCTGAAGGGCCAGTTCTAACTTCAGCTATTTAGCTCTTTTAGTATTTTGCTTCACTGCAACTTTAGGAATTAATCTTTCTAAATGCTTATCTAAGTTGATGGGAATTTGTTCTTTTTTTGAGGACGTTATGATCTTTGTAGGTGGTATGTCTACCTACCTGAAATGTTCAGTCCCTTTTAGCAGAGAGTTCTTACTATAGGTTTCTAACTTAAGTAGAAGAAAGTTATTCAAGAGAGACTGAAGTAAATAGCATCAGAGACTCAATATTTGCTTAGTTTCAAATTTGAGACCCGTTTCCAAAATCACACAATACATGGATGTCGATGTATAGTCAAGAACTTTGTTTATTTTTTTGAAGCTTGTGGCATGCAACTGGAATTGAATTTTGGATTTTATAACAGTAGTGGTTTCCATTGGCCAAGAGGATTAAGACCTTAGCTTTGCTTGTCTACTAGTTTACATTCTTCCCAGTAGTGCTGGAGAGAGAAATCAGTACAGTGTTCTCAGTGTTTCTGATGCTGAGTTTTGAGTCGGAGACTGTTGTTTGCATTACTGTTTATGGAGTAACCAGTACTGTGCCTACTTGTGTTTTCTCGGCTGATTTGCTCACTGCTAGTACTAAGATGTACCTAACTTGGAGTGAAAAAGTAGTCCAAGCTTACCACTTCTGACTCAAAGATTATAAGCTGTAACATTACCTCATCTTCTGCAGATTCTTCCATTTGTGTTCCTTGTCTGTGTAAAGTGTTGTGCCAAACCATTTCATTAGCTGTACTTCTGTTATTTTTCACTGGTACCTTGTAAAAGTAATAAAGCAAGATAAGGAGACACAAGTTTAGAATGGCTTTAAAATAAAGGCATCCTAGATACTTTATGATGCAAAAAACTCTTACAGTTCTATCAATTTATGTCTGAATCTCCTGAATTTTGGAATCTCTTAAAAATAACTTTAAAATATCTGCTGCTTATAATGNAAAAAACTTCCATGTAGACCTTTGTCGTCCATTTGCAGCACACTGGTAAGTATTTTTTTTTCTCCTTTTTTTTTGTTAATCTTTATTTCACCAGAGAAATTGATATTCAGGGCTTTTTATTTTGGTTCAGGGTTTGGCTGTTTTGATTCTCCTCTCACAGCTGTCATTAAATATTCCATGCAAAATGTATGTTAAACGTTAACCAAGTGCAGTTGTTCTGAAGATACAGTGCTTGTGAACTGTAGGGAATTTGCAGCATGGATATTCCTAATATTTTTTAAAAGTTCTTGTCATCCATTTACAGATTTTCTATGTACATAATGAATAGATGGTAAAAGTAGCATAAAAATATTTTCACTAATAATTTATGTATTCCATTAAGAAAATTTTCATTTTTTCTGTGACAAAGCAATCTTCTCTGTCCCCTTTAGTGAGAATTGTTCTCATGACTATCCGATTTCATAATTCACCAGAGAAGGGTGAATAAGCTTCAGGTTGAAAAATTATGACAAAGCAAAAAAAAACCAACCAAACAAACAAACAAAAAAAACACTACTTATTACACGATTTCTTTGGAACTGAAAAGAGTGACTTCAGGAAGAAGACGTAACTACAGAGTATCTATATCTGGAAGTGATGCATACTACACTGAAAAACTTGTGGAATAAAAGTGCATTTATCGTGCTAGGTTTAAAATGTGTCCTGTTTTTTCTTGGAGTCATTTGGTCCAGTTCCCTGAGATAGTCTTCAATAAATTAGGCATCTGTCATTTTAGTTTATATTGTCTGCATTGTTCAGTAAGTCCCTTAAACACTAACTAATTTCTGTATCAGGTTACAAAAACAGTTTAGGAGCTGTGAAGAAAAGTCTGTTGCCGAACTGGATGCAAACATTTCAGCTTGTCATCAGTGTTTTAAAATTGTAGCTACAGCTGGTTTTACACAGTATTACAAAAGGAGCATTGGCAGAGATAATGTCAGATGTGTATGCAAATGATTCTTTTATTCTGGAAGCATACTTAGAAATGTAATTTGCACAGTGCTACTACTGAGCAAAGAGTGAGAAGACTTTAATGGTTAATATAGTCATCTGGATCTGAGTTTTCCCCTGATCTAGGACACCTTCAGTGTTCAAAATGCAAATTCATGGTTCTTTGTTAAAATATTTGCCAAAGATGTATTTATTGATATACAGGAATGTTTGCTCATTGATCGAGTATCCCTGTTGATAAAGATACTAGCATGGTTTTGTTAGCATTCTGTATTGCTGCAGTTTTTTGCAACTTAAATTCTACATGGTGAAGCCGGTATAAATAATTTCAAAGTTCTGCTGCCCTTGTGTCATCTCTGTAAACAAGTGGAACAGCAGAGGCTGGCAGGAACTGAGATTTTTTTCATATCTTATCTGTCAGTAAGATAAGCAGGAGAAGTAAATTAGGGATTAGAAGTTGTTCACTTATATCTTCAAGGTCAGTCTTCTAAAGCAGGAATTCCCAAAAGCCATTTGCTGCCCACAAAAGATGTCATAATTGTGGCCATCCTCAGCAGAGTCAGATGGTTATTGAGACTGTACCTCCAGGCTTCCTTCTGGCTGTGTCAGGGCCGGGTGATGGAAGTGTGCTCTGGCTCACAGCCTTGGTCCCCAGAGAAATGCAGTAGCCCCAAAGCTGTGTTCTAGTGGCTTCGCCAGATCTTGTTTCTCAGACTGTGCTGCAGTGAGAAGGTATTGCAGGGCCTGTTGCAGAGGAAGTATTTTGCAGAAACATTATTTTTTCTCTGCTTTTAAGAGTGGTGGAAAAGGGATATATGCTCTTAATTTTGAGCATGAAGGGATGGGACTAAGAATCAATTTCTCCTTTCACTCTTCTGGATGGATGTTGTTATGCACCTCCTAGCTTAATACCTTATATATTACATGGCCGTTTAGGAACAAAACTGCAGAGCTTCTGTTGTAGTTGGCTGTTATCTCCTTAAAAGATATATAATTTATAGTCTTGTGCTTGTCTAAGAGCTGTCTTTGCTATATATAGTGCAGTTGTATTGTTGTAATCTTTTAATCTATGCTATAGTTAGTTGCTGTCTGTAATGAACCGTAATTTTATCTTGGTAATCAAGTCTCTACATTTTCAAATGTGGCTTTATTGTAGTACAGCAAAAAAGTTTTATATATTGCTTTCTATGAAAAGTTGTAATCCAGGTGTATTCACAGCTTTTCAGTTTATTAATTTGCTATTATGATTACATTTTGAATAATAAAGTTGTGTTTTTTCCTAGTATTGGCTACCCTGTTGTGACTTTGGGCTTTGGCTTTAAAAGTTATGTCAGCTACAAAATGCGTTTAAGGAAACAAAAAGAAGTGCAGAAAGAGAATGAGTTCTACATGCAGCTTCTCCAGCAAGCTCTGCCCCCAGAACAGCAGATGCTGCAAAGGCAAGAGAGGGAGGCAGAGGAAGGTAAGCTGTACTTACTACTTAATTTCAGATGGTGATAGCAAACATTTAAAAAAAAAAAAAAAGTCTACTGAGGAAGAGCTTCTCTAGTCCACGTTGTTTTGATGAACGTATTGTGAACTTAGAGGAGACAGAAATAAAACTTGGCAGTGGTTAATATGGCAGTAGAAGTGGATTATGTCCTCTCTGATTAGTTCCTTATAAGCAACTGCATCAATCCAGTAGTCAGTGCTCTATGAAGACAGAGTTATTCTTTATTATTAAATGGCTAGGTTACTGTTTGCTTGTAATGTGGAGAAAAAAAAATTTAAATGCCATGTGGCTTCTGTTTTTTGTTTTTTGTTTTTTGGTTTTTTTTTGCTAAATATACTCTAATAATGATTGTCTTCTGTGGATTTTAATATGCCTTCTTTGTCATCATATTGATTAATTATGATGAACTAAATACTTTTTTATTTTGTTATTGCAGCCAAAGTATTATCTGAGATGGATTCCTCAATACTTTTGCAGCACAATGGAGGCATTCCAACCAGTAAAAAATTATCTGCAACATTGCCAGAGCTAGAATATAGAGAAAAAGGAAAAGAAAAGGACAAGGATGCTAAGAAACACAACCTTGGAATAAATAACAATATTTTGCAACCTGTAGACTCTAAAATACAAGAAATTGAATATATGGAGAACCACATCAATAGTAAAAGATTAAATAATGATCTTGTAGGAAGTACAGAAAACCTCTTAAAAGAGGACTCATGCACTGCCTCGTCCAAAAATTACAAAAATGTCAGTGGAGTTGTGAACTCCTCACCTCGCAGTCACAGTGCAACTAATGGGAGCATCCCTTCATCATCTACTAAAAATGAGAAAAAACAGAAATGTCCAAGCAAGAGCCCAAGCGCACATAAGGACCTAATGGAAAATTGTATTCCTAATAACCAGCTAAGCAAACCAGATGCATTGGTGAGGTAAGTTTGATTTGAGCATTGTGTAACAGCCTCTCTCTGCCACTTTTGGTGCCAGTACATCAGATATGGTTTTTTATTGTTTTTCTTAGGAAAATCTAACTTACGATCTCATTAAAGAAAACAGAATTGTCTAGTAATGGAATAAGATAGCTAGGATCTAGTCCTTTTGGGTTCTATTCCTGACTTTTGCCTCTGGTTTGCTATGCAACCTTGAGCAAATTGCTTACTTTCTACCTTAGCATATGATACTTACCTACCTCACAGGGGTGTTGTGAGGCTTAATAAATAGCTGTGACAATCATTTGATAGCAGGTGTGAGAAAAATGTGGAGAATCATTATTACAGAACTCAGTGGATGTGTTCTTGACAAATGTTCCCTGGGGTTAGCTTTACATCCCCAGGGAATTCAGTGGGGTTTGATGGTGCCTGAACAGGTTTTGTCCCTTTGTTTGGTGGTGGTGCCTTCCCCCCCACTCTGAAATGTTTGGCTTTTTTTTTAATCTTCAATTCACAAGTATACATGCAAGGTTTCAGCTACTGTGTGACTCCGTGAAGTGATAACTTAAGTTTCCTGTTTGCATACCTGCTAACATACAGGTATGTTAAGTACAGGTCATGGGGATTTAATTTAGCTGTCTTGTAAACTATAAAGATTGGCGAAGTCGCATCTTTACCTATGCTTATCTGAAGTTTAAATAAAGATGTATTTGTGACATGCAGCTAAGAACTTACAGCATGTAAGTCCTGAGACAGTGTTGTCATTTTTTTTAAAAACAAATACTTAGAAATAGTGTGTAACTGTTCAAAATGGGGATAGAGCTTTGTCAGAACAAAACTGTTGCACAGTTGCATGCTTTTCTACCATTCCTGACCTCTGTCTCTTTTTCCTTTTCTCATGTGCTGAAACTCTTTGGTCAACAAATCCTTGTTGGCTAACTTAATTGGCAGATCAGGTTCACTTTCCCTGCAGGTACCTTTTGATAACTGGACTTTTGACTTTGTGCTGTGTGAATACAATTACTTCAATGAAAATACTGTTTTCTCCTCTGATAATCACTCTACCACTGATTGGCATGTCTCTGCCAATTAAATATCCAAACTAATTGATATCTAATGTCTGTAGAAAACTTTTATGAATCAAATAAGAAATGAGCTAATCAATCTCATCCATGACCCAAATTCAGCCAAGATTAATGGATGCAGATGGCTCTGTCATCAGCAAAGCTATATCTAAAGAAACATGTATAGGACTGCTGTATTTGTATGTTGTCAGTTTCAGATGGGCTTCTCTGTACTCTTTACATGGGTTTCTTGCTCACTGAAGAAGAGTACAGTCAGTTCAGCATTGCTGCAGTTCAAAACGTTGTTCATAAGTCCTAAGAAAAGAGAAAGGATGCACTTCATAGAATGACTTACCAGACTAAGAATTTTGTCCCCATGTAGCTATGGTAAGGAATGAGATTTATATCTCATGTGTTTTAAGTTTTAAATTACACATTCAGGTTTTTATATGCTGTTCCTCAGATGTGAGAATAGACCATGTGGTCATTGTAATTGTCCAAAGAGAGGTTTCTAATGCAGAAATGGGTATACAATAGACTAGACTTTGCCCTTACAGAATTCTCGCTCCTCTAATTCACTCTGTAGGGACAGAATAACAGTACCTTTATGCAACATAGCTTTACTCAGCCCTGAAAATGAATTAAACTACCCTGCTGTTCTGTTTGTTGAGTGTTTCTATGCGATGTGTGGGTGTGATATGGCTATTGGGTTACAAATTCTTGTAGCTGCTTGTTGTACACGTACTCCCAGTGTACGCAAGCCACGAGCACTTCAAGCACTGACTTCCTGTGTGTCACTGCTCACACTGTTTCTTACAAACGCAGATCACTGAAATCACACCAACAGAAGCATGCACTTACCTGACATTGGATGGGATGGAATACACTTAAATTTAAAATTCATGGTTTTTTTTTTTTTAGCTTGTCAGTTGATGAGGTGTTGCTCATCACCTTATCTGTTTCCAATGGTATTGCTTATTTCTGTTATTCAACTTTTACTCTGCATCAAGGCTGTACTCTGAAAAGGACAGTGTGAGATCCTACATTTGTGTCCGACTTCCAGATCAGATATGCTTAGCTTCCAAATAAAGATGTTTTTTATAACTTCTTGTCCGGCAGACTCACAGCAGGATGTCAGAGCCAAGCTGCTTTCCCTTTTCTGTTCACAAATGATTTCCCTGACCTGAATAACCAGTATTAAATGTAAAGTATGCCTTTATAACAGGTGGGGACTCAGGACTGACAGGGGTTATTCAAGACAGTGAAGATTGTTGGTTGTGTGTATGTGTTTATTTTTTTGTTTGTTTTGATGGTGGTTTTTTTATTTATATATGTATTTTTAGAACAAGACAGTCTTGCGTGCTTCTTAACTTTCTGTTAAATACTTGAAGTGACATGTTATATCTGAAAGGGTACAGCTAAGTAATTTAGGGTTTATATATGTATTGTTCTGCCTGGAAAAAGGTTAGTGCATGTGTCTTCAGGTTCTTGTGTTTCAGAAGTATCTAACTATTTAACTTTTGAGTTAAAACAAAAACACTTTGCATGTGAAACATCTTGAGATTCAAGGAGAAATAGCTTTTACTCTTCTGAACTATCCACGTGTTTAGTTTTCTGGAGAGGAAGTTTCTGATTCCCATCTCTAAGTATTTCAGTGAATGTTATGTTATTGTCATCTTGATAACTAGAGTAGAAGGATTCAAGAGGCTCTGTCCCTGCCAAACAGCCTGCAAAGTAATCTCTTTGCCTTAGGCTTTTTGTTCCTAGAATTGAAATGAGTATCTGTTTCTGATGAATGCTGAAATCTGCTGTTTGTTTGTCAAGCACTTAATCATTCCATCTCTGTAATCCAAACTGCTTATTTCCCAACACTGCGGTAATGGGGCCAAAAATAAATTTGGTATCCTTTTAATATTTTATAACAGTAGCTACAGAACAAGTTGACTTCTCGTTACCATTTCACTGTCAGTTCTGAGATGCAGCAGATCTTGTTCATGTTTCAGGGGCCTAATGTATGGAACAAGTCCAAGCTGCAATTACAGCTTGTAATTTTTTTTGCATTGCATATTACATAGTAATACTCATGTCCTGCCTGCAGCTATTTGCACCCTTAAAACAAACAACAACAAGAACAACAACAACAAAGAAAGAAAGAAAAATCACCACTGGGGGGGTCAGGGGGGAACCTGGCCATGCAGCTGAGCAAAACTGTTTGTATCCATGGAGGTCTTGCCTTTTGCACCTGAGGTGTTGAAACAAGCTGTCTTAAGTACTGATTATTCGCAGAGATAACTATGACATTCTGGCAATTGGATTAAGCAAAATACTTGTGAAGCAAGTATCACACCTTATTTTGCTTTCCTAAAACTTTGTTACCTGCAGAGACAGACTGGGGAGGTTTTGATGTAAACTTCTATTCCTCTAATGCTAATTATTGTACATCTTCTGTGGCACCATTGATGTCTGAAGAGTGATTTTCTTCTTCCTTGTCCCCCCCTGCCTGAAATGGATTTTGTATACTAGAAGGCTTTCTCCTGTCATTTTCTGTGAGGGAGATGGCCAGTGTTCTGTGCAATGCAATGGGACTGAGTAGGAAAGCAAAAGCATTGGAAAAGTAAGCTAGAAATTTGTGAAATTCCTTCTACCAAACCATTTTCAGGCCATTGTCATTATAGTGTGTGGACTGCTCAGAAATAGAATAACCTTTTGAAATGCCAACCGCTTAGAACGATTCTGTATAGGAGAAAACTAAGTAACTCAGCTTCCTGCCTGTGCATTACTGTCTTTTTGGTAATGAAAAATGCTCTGAGGAACTGCTAGTAATAGCATATTACTTACAGCTGGAGAACCTCAATGCTGTGTGATCACATTGGCAACTTCAAAGAAGTAGGTTCACTTCAGGGGATGCTTATGCCAACAGATTGGGCCAGAGGAGAACAAATTAAAAACTGAGTCTCTTAGAAAAGCACTTGAGTGCCTTCTGGGTCATTTAAAACTTTAGTTTTTATATAGATTGTGTTTAATTTGTGTACAATTGCCAGATGATTATGGAGCTGAGTTAATTGAGTAAACAAAGCAACAAGGGTATGTTATTCATCAAACAGTTATCAATACTTAGAAGTATTAACCTGACTTGACTTGTCTTTAAATTGGTCCGTCAGTCTTTCCTGACGCATTTGGAAAATGCTCAATCTCAGAGGTGATTATTGATTAATCTTTTTCGTTACTGAGATCAGTAATAATATGCAGTGGTGCTAGAAGAAAGAAAATGTGTAAATCTGGGTTTACAGTAATGACAAACTGTTACATTGGGCTGTTTATACAACCAAGGTTAATTTCTTTCAATCTGCAACTAAATCCTCATTTTAAAAATAGTTGTATTTCAAAATTACTCGTAGTTTGTGCAGCAACAGAGAAAAGAATCTTCTAGAACTCAAGTTTTCTTTGTCCATCTTTGTAAGTAATTTTTCCAATAAGCCTGGAAGTAAGAGACTTAAGTAGAAAATAAATGGTAGAAATAATAATAATAAAGCAGTATCTTATTGTGTCACTTACCACTAACAGTCATACAGACTATTAGAGGAAGAAGGAAAACTCACTAATCTATGCTTGTAGCAGCAAAGTTTTCTTTTGTGATATTGTATTGGTTTACCCTGACGAAGTGCTTCCATT